>JAVIWB010002212.1:0-30937 GCA_031893035.1 Dermolepida albohirtum | reverse complement strand
CAGCTATGTGGTGGCCTTTGACGAAGACACGCCGTTAAGGCTGATTGAGGCCATCAAGCCGGATGTGCTGGTTAAAGGCGGTGACTGGGATATGGACAAAATTGTTGGAAAAGACGTGGTTCTGGAAAACGGCGGTCAGGTGCTCTCAATCCCGCTGATACCGGGATATTCTACCACGGCGCTCATTGAAAAAATTAGAAAACTTTAGCGCATTTCGTATCGCGGACGCGTCCCTCCGTCGCTTAACGGCGAAGGAAACTTGCGCCCTCGAGACGCACAGCGCTCCAAAAACAAAATGCTTTAATACAAGACAGGCTCTCAAAAGGAGAACCCGTTTTTTTTATTATTTCTTGCCGAAAGTAAAGCTCAGGAAAGCGCCGAAGAGCGGAATAACCGCATAGGCAGCCAGGCCGAAAGTCATGAACAACTTCGCTAAGACCATATCAATAATCTTAGCGACTTCCATGAATTCACGGGGCAGGTCAAAAAATTCCACCAGTGCGAAAGCGGGGTAAAAGCCGATAAAACGAACGCAGGCGTATAACCCGGCGCCAATAATGAGCGAGCCAAGCACGGCCCCGCTGGCGGCCACCGGCAATCTCACCCCCATACGCATACGCCGCCTGGCGTTCGCGCCTACCCGTGAGCCGCACCATACGGCCAGCAGCAGGGGAAAAAGAAGCACCTTGATAAAAGTGAACTCGTGTGCAAAATCCTCGGCGAACAGACAATAAGCCACGGCGATAAGGACAAACAGACCGAGGCCGCCGACAGCCACGCCGACTATCTGAGTGATATAACTGAAGAGATTGAATTTTTTTCGGAGCTTGTGGATGCGCCCGTCAGAACGGGGTGATGATGTATCACGCAGGTGCGCCCAGCCGTCGTCCCCGGATTCAGAGCCAAGAGCGGTGGCCCTGCCCGGGCGCGAGTTCCGCTTGTACTTCACGGGCATGGCCCTGACGTTGCGCCCGCCCGATAACACCTCGCCGATAACGCGGCCGCGAACTCCGCGCGAACCTTTTACCGCCGTGCCTCCACGCGAAGTGCTGCTTACCACTCCGCAAAGCTTGCTATGTTCATTACGTTCCATAAAAAAGAGATCTTACAAAATTTTTTTCAGGATAAAAAGAAAAAAGATCCAACTAAAAATCATCACCAGCACAACCGGCAAAATCGCCGCATATTGCCCGTTTTCCAGAAGCGGCCCAATGGGAAAAGGATTTAAAAGTCGGTACCAGAGAGCGGAAAGACCAGTGGCCGCAATAACAAGCGCCGTGCGCAGGCCGGGCACGGGCGGCCGCAGGCCGCTTTTTCGGGCAAGCCAGGCGGCGCCGAGCGCAGTAAAAGTCAGGCTTACAAAAAAGACCGTGTAGGCCGAAAAAAGCAATATAAAAAGATTGTTGATATGGTTCAGAGAAAAATAGAGCAATAGCTGCGGCATAAGCCCCAGAATGAGTCCTTCAAGAGCCAGAAGCAGCATAATCAGCGACTGCGCCGATTCGCGGGAAATCATCTATTCTTCCTCATCTTCGGGGTTCTCCAGCCGCGCGATCAGCACCTCTTCTATACGACGATCGCTTACTTTATCCACGACAAAACGCAAACCGGCATATTCCAGCACTTCGCCGCGCCCGGGCAAATGGCCGAAACGGTCCAGCAAAAGCCCGGCCACGGTGCCATAATCACCGTCCAGAGGCAGCAGGTCTTCAGTATCGATCTCCTGTTCCAACAGGTGCAGGTCAGCGTGACCCTGCACCAGGAGACGCCCGTCTTCCAGCGTGACGATATCCGGCTTCTCGTCCTCGTCGCGAAATTCGCCGGCGATAATCTCGAAAATATCCACGGGAGTAATCAGGCCGGAAATGGAGCCGAATTCATCCACGGCAATGACCATGTGCACGCTGGCCTGCCGCATCAACTTGAGCAGACGGATGGCGTCCATGCTTTCCGGCGCGACCGTGGCGGCGCGAAGCTTGTCAAAATTATCCAGTTTTCCTTCAGAACGCAGGGCTTCGAGAATATCCGTGCCACGGCCCACACCCAGGAGCTCATCCAGACTGCCGCGGCAAATCGGGTAATAGCCATGCGCGTCTCCCAGCAGATCCGCGCGTATGGCTTCCGGCGAATCCGCAATATCCACCCAGTTAATCTGGTTACGCGGGGTCATCAGGCTCCTGAGCGAACGCTCGCCGAGCGACAGTACTCCGCTGATCATGTTGCTTTCTTCACCGACGATGCTCTTGGCTTCCGCCCGCTGGACGTCATTACTTGCTTCCGTCACTGCTTCAAGGCCATACTTGTCGCCCATGAGGCGCAAAATAGCCTCAGTGGTACGAGCCCTGCGCGAGCGTCTTGACTGGAATTTCTTGTAGTTGCGCTGGGCGATCTGGTTGAATATTTCGATGACCACCGAAAAGCCGATGGCTGCATAGATGTATTCCTTGGGCACGTGGATACCGAAGCCCTCGGCCACGAGGCTGAAACCGATCATCAGGAGGAAGCTGAGACAGAGCACCACCACGGTTGGGTGGGCGTTTACAAAGGTGGTGAGCGGCTTGGAGGCCAGGAGCATAATGCCTATGGCGATGGACACGGCAACTATGGCGATGGAAATATACCCCAGGTGCTCTATCATGCCGACGGCGGTGATCACGGCGTCCAATGAGAACACGGCGTCCAGCACCATAATTTGCCCCACCACCGGCCAGAAACGGGAGAAGCTTTTCTGCCCGCTTACTTCTTGCGGAACGCCTTCAAGGCGTTCGTGCAGTTCGGTTGTGGCCTTGTACAAAAGAAAAAAGCCGCCGAGAATGAATATTATGTCGCGGACTGAAAAGCTTCCGACAACCGGATTGGTGGGCTTGGAAAGCCAGAATATCACGAGCAGCAGGATAATGCGCAGAAGCAGCGCCATCCCCAGCCCGACCACGCGTACGCGATCGCGCAGGCGAGGCTCTACCCGGTCAGCCAAGATGGCGATAAAGACCAGGTTGTCAACGGCAAGTACGACTTCCAAGATCACCAGCGAAAACAAGGCCGCCCAGGCCGTCGGCATCGTTATCCAGGTGAATTGGCCCATAATTGCTTCAAACATTACATGCTTCCATTATTCTAAACCGGCACTTAACGGCGAAAGATACCTTAGCTCACGCCTGCGGAACACTGTGTTACACGCGGTGTGGCGTTTCAAAAGCAAAACGCTCTAAAACAGCCTCGGCAAAATCCGCGGCCAGATCCGTCTGTCTGTCCATTTCCGGCCCGTGTTCATAGCCCATTATATGCGCCAGCCCATGCGCCAGCATTTTCAGTGTGTAACGTCTCACATTCTGCCCATAAAGCCAGGCTTCGCGGCAAACGGTCTGCACGGCCAAAGCTAGGCTGCCGATGGACCCGCCGGGAAAAGCCAGCACGTTAGTCGGCCCGCCGCACCCAAGAAAACTTGAGTTAAGATCGGCCATGCCGGAATCGTCAAGCAGCATAAGCTCAAGGGACTCCGGCCCTGGCGTTGAGCCGTGCTTTGGCATGTTCACGGCCATAACTTGAAGGGCGTTGGCAATCTCACTTGTGGAAAGGAGTAAAAGCCAAGGCTCGCCGGAATTATTGATAACGCTTACGTTCATAGCAATCATGCAGCGGTTAGGCATCGGTGCCGGTAGGCCGCCGCGTGCTCTTACCGGAAGAATCCTTTTTTTCCTCCCCACTTTCAGATGCCTTGCGCGCTGGGGCGCTGCGTGCGGCCTTGACTGGCTTGGCATTCTCCCCCTTGGCTTCAGTCTCTTCAACAACGGCACGCGCGCGCTTGGGCTTTGGCCTGGCGACTTTTTTTGTGGAGGGCACACGAGGGGCAACCGGGACGTTTTTACGCGAACCGTGCGCCGGGCGCGGGCGTTCGTTGTCCTGCGATATCCACTTGGCGGCGTTGTAATTGGCGTCATCCTGCCCGGGCCTACGCGGAAGCGCGACTGCCGGAGGCATCGGTTGCGCCTTGGGGACTTCGCCGTTGTGAGCCTCTCTTTTCAGGCTCGGCTTGGGCGGAATTTTATCAGGATATTCAATGCGTTTATGGAAAATTCCGGTCAAAATAATCACAAAGCTATCGGTAACTTTATCAAGATCCTTGAAGGTCAGCTCGGTTGAATCCAGTTGCCCCTCGGCAAATACGCCTTTGACGATCTTCTCCACGTGCGCCCGGATGCGGCTGGGCGTCGGATCGGCCAGAGTCCGACTGGAGGCCTCCACCACATCGGCCAGCATGATCAGAGCGGCTTCGCGGCTTTGGGGTGAGGGGCCGCCGTAACTGAACCCGCCGGCGCTTACGTTCGGGTTGGCAACCTGCGCCTTGTGGTAAAAATAGCGGATCAGGCTGGTGCCGTGGTGCTGGCGAACTATATCGGTCAACTCCGGCCCCAGGCGATATTGCTGAGCAAGCTCCACCCCGCGCTTTACGTGCGAAATGAGAACCAGAGCGCTCATGGCCGGCGTGAGGCGGTCATGCGGGTTGGCCATTTTGAACTGATTCTCGATGAAGTACTCGGCCTTGTCGATTTTGCCGATATCATGGTAGATGCCGCCGACCTTGCATAAAAGGCTGTGCGCTCCTATGGATTTAGCGGCCAGCTCGGCCATGTTGGCAACGATGATGGAGTGATGATAAGTGCCCGGAGCCTCAAGCATGAGTTCCTGCAGGACTTCGTGCTCCTGGTTCATCAGTTCCATGAGCACGAAACGCGTGGTAAAACCGAACATTATCTCCACAAGCGGAGATACGGCGAAAATGACCACGACGGAGAGCAGCGAACCAAGCACCACCGCAATGGCCTCGGCCAGGAAACGGTTGGGTTCTCCGCCCTGTAAAAGCGTTGACGGTATCCAGATGACCAGAAGGCCGATAGTCAGCGGAATGAGGGACCAGACCACTTCCTTGCGGCTCTGGCTGTCTACCATGAGCCAGGCGCAGAGCATGGAACCCATGAAATAGAAGAAAAACAGCCCTATGCCGCCCTTGCTTATTATGGTGCAGACTATGGCGAGCAGCATACTGGTGGTGTAATGCCGCTTGGTTGTGAGAGTAATCGAAGTCAGGCCCGCCGCCCCGGCCACGGGCACGGCAAAGGCCGCCGCCCCGCTGATAAAGGCCATGGACGAAACGCCGAGCACAGTGCCAACGAGCACAAAAGCCTTGGCCAGAAGCACCGTGAAAAGAATCATCACGCCGATAAAGAGCATGTCCTTCTGCCGGATGAAACTCATCTTGCGCCCGCTGGGCGAGAAGAAAAGACCGGCGGAAAGAATCAGACTGCAGCCCAAAAGTCCGAGAAAGAGTCCCACCTTGAAGCGATTGGAGTTGCGGCTCCAAATGGCGTTGAGCTTTACAATCTGCTCGGCATTTATTTTTTCGCCCTGGCGTACGATAACCTCGCCCTCCGAGACGTGCTGGACAACCGTCTGAACCGCTTTAGCCGCGTCCGCGGCGTTCTGGCGCGTGGCTTCATCATTTATGGTCAGCGTGGACATGGCCATGTTGCCCAAAAGAGCCACCACCAGCTTTTTGGCGGTCATGTTGGCGGGCAAGTTTCTGACCTCGTTATCAAGATCAAGTTGTAAATCCTTGATATCAGAGATGGTTTTGCTATCTGACAGCACTGTCTCCACACCCGTTTCAAGGTTGCGGACAATCAGCCCGCCGGTATAAGGCGCGAGCTTGCGCATGTCATCAATAACGCCGTCGCGCAGGCGTCCCTCCATCCAGGGAAGCATGGTGCCGTTCATGATGCCCTGAAATTCCGGATCGGCCATAAGAGCGAACTGGCGCGGCATAATGTCTTCACCGAGTTCTTCGGAAATTCCGATGCGCAGCCGTTCGAAAGCCTCGCGGTTATCCTGGGCCCGGTTGGCCTCAATGAACCAATCCTTTATCTGGCGGATCATATCGTCAGCCGGAGCTATGTTGAGCGTACAGATGGCCGGCTGGGCCTTTTGCACGGCCTCGCGGCGCAGGCGGGTGGCCTCATTGTCGCGGAAATTGAAGGAGCGCCCCGCCATTATATCGTAATCGGCAATCTCGCCCTGCACATAAGTACGTGAGCGCGACCCCCACTCAAAAGTTACGACAAAAGACATGACCGTAAGGATCAGGAGCAGGCCCCAAAAACCCGGCCCGAGCTGATAGCTGCGCAGCAAATCAAGGGCCGCGCTTATTCTTTTGCGCTGCCCGTCAGGCAGAATGTTCTTTTTTATCATATGCTTCTACAATCCGTCCCACCAAGGGGTGGCGAATCACATCTTCTTTGGTGAAATATACGCTTTTGATGCCCTCAACACTCTTAGAATCCCCAGCGCCTGAATCAGGCCGGAACGCGTCACCGAACCGTTGGCCGGCAGGTCTATCTGGGTGATGTCCCCGGTAACGGCCATTCGCGAACCCAAACCAAGGCGGGTGAGAAACATCTTCATCTGTTCCGGAGTAGTGTTCTGCGCCTCATCAAGTATAATAAAGGCGTCGTTCAAAGTGCGTCCGCGCATGAAGGCCAGCGGAGCCACCTCGATGATCCCGCTTTCCATCATCTCGGCGACTTTTTCAAAGTCAAGCATGTCGTGTAGGGCGTCGTAAAGCGGACGAAGATAGGGGTTGACTTTTTCGGTCATGTCCCCGGGCAAAAATCCCAGGCGTTCCCCTGCTTCAACCGCCGGACGCGTGAGGATGATGCGTTTGACCTTTTTTGAAAGCAGCATGGAAAGCGCGGCGGCAACGGCCAGATAGGTTTTGCCTGTTCCGGCCGGTCCCACGCCAAACACCACGGAGGCTTCGCGCAAGGCCGCCACGTATGCGCGCTGGTTCAGGCTCTTGGGCGCGATATTGCGCTTTGGGCCGTTAATAAAAAGTGACTCCTTGAAGATCTGGCCTACATCCAGTGAAGGGTCGCGGCTGAGCATGTTAAATCCGTGCTCGATGTCGTTCGGATGCACCTGCACACCGGACTTGAGCAGCTCGTACAATTGAAAGAGCAGACGCACGACCAGAGACTGGGCGGCGCTTTCTCCGTCCAGACTCAGTTGCGAACCGCGGCTCTGAATCCTGAGCCCGGAAAGTTCCTCAAGGGAACGCAAATTCTGGCCTTGCGGGCCAAAAAGGGTGTTTGCCAGACGTGGATCGTCAAAATCTAGCTGTTTATGTTCGTCTTGTGACATATTTTGATTATAAGAAGCAAAAAGCAATGCGCAATAGCCGACCGTTCTCCTGCGGCTGTATGGGCAATAACAAACGCGGCAAAAACTTGATGCTACCCCTTAATAACCTTTTTCGCACAGCTAGTCTATTACCCTTTTAATCTGGAAAATATCTACATATACCTTGGTACTCTCCGCTTTTGGCACGTTACCTGCATTATTTTTGAAAGCAAACTTTAAACAGGTAAAATTTTCCGCATTGGAGGTAATAAAATGGCTATCAGTTCCGTCAGCAACAACCTTTATTATAACTATCTTGTCAATAACGACAGCGCAAGCAGCGTCACCAGCGAAGCATCGGACACCGCGGACGCCATGCTCGCCAGAGCCAGCGGCACCGGCACCAAAAGCGCTTATTCGGCCTATGGTTCCAACATGTATTCCGGAGTGGGCCAAAGCGCCATGCAGCGCGTCATAGAAGAACTCAAGCAGAAGAACGGCGGAACCGTAACTTTCAGCATGATCAAGGATTATCGTGAGGACATGGAAAACGATTTCAAAACCGTGGTCATGGCCGGCCTCGCCCTCCTGGGTTTTGAAGAAACGGACGAGTTCCAGATGGTCGCGACGCCCGAAGGTGAAATTGAAATCATGAGCGACGACCCGGAAGTTCAGGCGGGAGTGGCCTTTTTACTGGAAGAAAACCCCAAACTCAAGGAGCAGTTCCTGTACATCCAGGCCCTCGGCAACATTGAGCGGGCCCAGAGCGCGGTCAACTCCCAGACGCAATTGCAGTACACCAAGGCCAATCTTTCCTCCGACGCCATGGACATTCTGCTCAACGGCGGGGACTTTCTCAACCAGGTCGGCAGCCTGGGTGTTGGCTACAGCGCCCTCATGGCCAACTACAGCATGAACGACATACAATACATACTGGGCACAAATTACATGGTCTAGAGCAGATTAGCCTTGAGATTGTCGCCTGGCGGCAGGCAAAGCCCGTCTGCGCCAATCTCGCGGGTGTCGCCGCGCTTCGCCGGAGCATTAAGCTTCAATTTTTCCCTGTAGCCCGTCACAGAGCGGCCACACGCCCGGAAATCGACGCGGGGCCGCTCAATTTAATGTATCAAGATATCTTTATTCATTATATCTTGATTTAATTTTCTCCGCGATCATACTGCCCATTTCGGAGCAGCCCACAATCCTCTTGCAGCCGTCCGCCCTGGCCAGGTCGCCGGTGCGGACGCCATCGCCGAGAACGTCCTGCACGGCCTTTTCAACAGCTTTGGCGGCGGAAGCGTGGCCCAGGCTGGTGCGCAGCATCATGGCCGCGGACATTATGCAGGCTATGGGGTTGGCTTTGTCCTGCCCGGCTATGTCCGGCGCGGAACCGTGCACGGGCTCGTAAAGGCCGAAGGTTTTTTCAGCGCCCGCCCCGGCCAGGGAGGCTGATGGCAAAAGGCCCAGGGAGCCGGATACCGCCGCCGCCTCATCCGAGAGAATATCGCCGAAAATGTTGCCGGTAACGATCACATCGAACTGCCCGGGGTTCATGATAATCTGCATGGCCGCGTTATCCACGTAAAGATGGCTGAGTTCGACATCGGGGTAATCGGCGGCAGTCTCTGTCACCACGGCGCGCCAGAGGCGGCTTACGTCCAACACGTTGGCCTTGTCCACGGAACAAAGACGCCCGGCCCTGCTCCTGGCCGTTTCAAAGCCGATTTTAGCGATGCGGCGCACTTCGTCTTCGTAGTAGATCATATTGTTAAAGCCGCAGCGGCGCCCATCGCGCGTTTCCAGCCCGGCGGGTTTGCCGAAATAGACGTCTCCGGTAAGCTCGCGCACCACGACAAAATCCAGGCCGCCGGAAACAAGCTCGGGCTTCAGGCAGGAAAGCGAAGTCATGGAAGGATATACCTTGGCCGGGCGGATATTGGCGAAGAGGCCGAGCTCCCTGCGGATTTTCAAAAGTCCGGCTTCAGGGCGTTTACCGGTTGGGAGATCATCCCAGGCCGGGCCGCCAACGGCGCCCATCAACACGGCATCGGCCGTGCGGCACTTGTGCAGCGTGTCGTCAGGCAAAGGACTGCCCGAGGCGTCACAGGCAGCGCCGCCGATAAGACCATGCTGAAAATTCAGCTCAAAATCATAGATTGCCGAGGCGTCCTCAAGCACCTTCACGGCCTGGGCCATTACTTCCGGGCCAATGCCGTCACCGGGCAAAATCACTATACTCATACGCATTTCCTTTATTTGCAGTTTCAATGCCGCAGTCGAAAACTCCGCATAGCAGCAGAGGCTTGCGGTGGCAAGAGCGCCACTCTTGCGGCAAAGCATATTTTTGCCTTGTCTTGGCGCTAAAAAACAACTACTATGTTAGTCATGAATACAAGCTACGCGCAATATCTGCCCCACGAATGGCAAATGGTCACGCATGTCTTTGCCGCTCTTGGCGAGTCCACCCGGCAAAAAATCATCATGCTGTTCGAACCCGGCGAAGAGCTGGCTATCAAGGATATCGCGTCCCAGTTCGATCTCGGCCGCACCACGGTAGTGCATCACCTCACGGTACTGTACGCCAACGGTATTTTGAGCATGCGCCGCAAAGGCCGCGAAACGCTTTATTCCGTGGCCTATGATGCCGTGTTGGAAGCCGTCCGGCTAATGCAGCTCTTCATGGAAGAAAATATCTGGTCCGAGCTGGGATCCAAGGCCAGAAGCGAAATCAGGCTGACTGGTGATGGAGAAGGCGGAGAAACCGGCTTGCCGCTGGACGGCAACGACGGTATTTTTGAGGATGGCGACGGCTTTGAGATGGATATGGTTGAAGAAACTCCCCTCCTGTTCGTAAGCGACGATGATGCAAGCGACGCCAAATAACTGCCAGACTCTTCAGCGGCGGGCGCGCAGTCTGCGCGGCTTTTTTTTGCGGTTGCTCATCGGGCTGCGCTACCGGCTGGAGATTCGCGGTCTGGAGCATATTCCAACGGACAGGGCCATGATCTTTTTGCCCAACCACCCGGCCCTTCTGGACCCGTTCCTGGTTTATTCCTGCCTGGACGGCCTGCGTCCGCGCTTTCTGGCCGACGAGAACCAGTTCACTTCGGCCCTGCTGCGCTGGGTACAGCGCGTTACCCGCGTGATCACCATACCTGACTACAATGTTTCCGGACCCGCGGTCAGGGCCGGCGTACTCAAAGGCTTGGACGAGGCCGCCAGGGCTCTGCGGAACGGAGATTCGCTGCTGATCTATCCGGCCGGGGCCATGCAGCGTGAAACCGGGGAACTTGTCCGCAATACTTCCAGTGTGAGCCGCATTCTTCGGGCCGCGCCGGAAGCCCGCGTTATCGGCGTACGCATAGAGGGGATGTGGGGCAGTTCTTTCAGCCGGGCCTTTCTGGATGGTAAAAAGCCCGACTTCATGCTGATGTTGCAACGTGGGATAACAATTATCCTGCGCAATTTAATCTTTTTCACGCCGCACCGCCATGTGCGCATCAGTTTCATTGAAGCGCGGGATTTTCCGCGCCCTGAGGAGGGACAAAGCACAAACGCGGCCAACCGAAAGACTGTAACGGCCTGGCTCAACGATTTTTACGCTCCCATACTGCACGAACCCCTCTTTGTACCTTATTATTTCTGGCAAAATAATTACGCCGCCAAGCCTTACCGGAGATGAACATGTCCGTTGATTTACAGCACACTCTTTCACGCCTGGTTCTTTTCACATGCCTCTGCCTTATCGCCGCCTGCGCCAGCGCCCCCTATACCGGGCGCAGCCAGCTGATTCTCATGAGTGAATCGGAGGAAATGCGGCAGGGCTTTGAATACAGCCAAAAAATCATGGCCGAAGAAAACGTCGAAGAAGGCACGGCCAGAGCCAG
The DNA here is from genome assembly GCA_031893035.1 of Dermolepida albohirtum. Taxonomy (NCBI): domain Eukaryota; kingdom Metazoa; phylum Arthropoda; class Insecta; order Coleoptera; family Scarabaeidae; genus Dermolepida; species Dermolepida albohirtum. The sequence continues at coordinate 19,880 of JAVIWB010002212.1, read as the reverse complement.
GCGCGTCGAAAAAATCGGGCGCGGCATCGCGGCCGTTTCTGAAAAGCCGAATTACGACTGGCTGTTCAAGGTAATTGTCTCCAAGGAGGCAAACGCCTTTTGTCTGCCCGGCGGCAAGGTTTTCGTCTACACCGGCCTTCTGGACCTGGTGGGCGATAACGACGATGAGCTGGCCGCCATCATCGGGCATGAAGTGGCGCACGCGCTGGCCAGGCACGGGGCCGAGCGCAGCAGCCAGAGCGGCCTGACCACGCTTGGCATTGCCGCTGCCTCGGTAGCGGTTGGTGTGGCCACCGATTCCAACAAAGCCGCGGGCATAACCATGGCCGGCGGTTCCGTAGCGGCCCAACTCGGCCTGCTCTTGCCTTACAGCCGCCTGCATGAGAGTGAAGCCGACCATATCGGCGTCATCCTGGCGGCCAAGGCCGGGTACGACCCGCGCGCGGCCATCAGCCTGTGGCGGAAAATGGCCGCCCTTAATGACGGTAAAGAGCCTGTCGGTCTGCTCTCCACTCACCCGTTGAGCAGGGAGCGCATCGCCAACCTGGAAAAACTCATGCCTGAAGTGATGAAATACTACCACCCGAAAAAATAAAGATCGAGGTTGCCGGCAAAGTCCTCTTTGGCAACAATCTGCCGCGCAGGCGGCATTCGTCGCCGCCGTTACGCGCCGGAGCGAACCTGTCTTTACAATCCCGGCTTGACCGGGCCGGTATTCCGATCAGTCCCACTTGTCACGAAATCCCATCGCCAGGGCCGCAGCCGCCGCTCTGGCGATATTCCATTTTCGCGGATTTGCCTCGGCCAGACCACACAACGCCGCCCTGTATTCCCCCTGGCGGACCGGTTTGCCCCCGGCCCGTACCGCCAACAGCGCAGCGTAATCCAGCAGCACATCGTCACGCGCGTTTTCGGGAATGACTCCCCAGGAAAATTGATCGCAGATATGCGCCAAAGCGGCGGCAGCGGCGGACGAAGGAGGATCCGTCACAACGGCTGTCAGGTTCGCCCGTAAGAGGGCGCAAGTGTCCGCGTCCAGAAGCTCCGATGCTGTTTCGAACAGGGCGGATTCATCCAGGCCGAAACGGCCCATAAGCTTGAGGACGTTGCAGCGCAAGGAAGGAAGAAGGGAATTTTGGCGAGCCAGAGAGGCAAACAGGGCGCCGCGCACGGCGCGCCCGATCATTTCTCCGGTTTTTGAATGCTTGCCCGCGTTTGTATGGACTTTTCCAGCCAGCCGGGCAGCCAGAATCAGTCCGTCGGTGCCCGTGCCCGTGGCCAGATTTGAAGAATAAAGAGACGGTACGGAAAGTTCCTGTAATACCGAAGTCTTGGCCTCAACAGCCAGCATGGCCCCCTCCAGCATGGCTCCCGGCGAGAGCGGTGTACTCAAAAAAAGCATCATGTTGATGGTTCCAGGTGCAAGAGAGACTACCTCGCCGGCGCTCTCGGCGTATGAGGCCGGGTCGCCAGCGCGGGCGGCGTTGCCGTCAACTCCGGCCGTGACCACGGCCAGAACCTTCTGCCCGCTGAACTCCTCAAGGGCTTCACCGGCGCACCGCACGTTGGCCGCAGTGGTCAAAAGGGCCGTGCGCTCAGGCAGGCCGAACTCGGCGGTAACGGCTTTTAAATAAACATCCGGCTCGGCGCGGGCCGCTGACGGAATGCCGGATATATGCCCTTGCGGCTCGCAAATCTGGTGGTTGCAGGCGCCCTGAAGGTCATCGCGCAGGCCGCCGTAAACGCGGCAGGATGAAAGCACCCGGTATGGCAACTTGAAAAAAGCGCCGATATGGCGCCGTTCAAAAAAAAGAGCCAGCCCGTCCCAGAGATGTGTTACAGCCATTTTATTTCCTCATGCGCACGGGCACAACAATGTTGTGTGAGTATACGCATTTGCCGTGCCGGTCAAGGGAAGCCGCCCAAATGCGTATTAGAGTTTGACCCGGTCCCGTGCCTGAATTAAAGTGCGCAGTAAACCAACTTTTACACGGGACCCATATGAAAATCTTATCGGTAAGACTCGACAACGACATAGTGGAAGACCTGGAAAAAAAATCGCGGCAGACCGGCAAAACCCCGGAAACCCTCCTGGCCGATCTGGTTTCGCGTTATATACATTACAACGGCTGGCAGCAGGACTTTTTGGAGTTCTCGCTGGAAGACGCCGAACACGGAAATTTCGCGGCGCAAGAAGAAATCGCTTCGACTTTCATTCGCTGGGGCGTGGACAGCGGGGCCGCACCGGGGCATGTCACCTGGGCTGGTCTCGGACTCCGGGCTTTTCGCAAGGAGCTTGAGCATATAGGCAAAAAGAGCCAGAAACAGGCGGCAACGTTGGCCAAAAGCGTCTGGCAGGAAGCTTTGAGCCCTGACCTCGTAAAACGCGCTTTCCCGGGGATGACGGCGGATTCGTTGGAAATACAGCTTGCCGACGGAAATTACTGCATGGCCTTTAGCGAACTGGACGGCAAGCGCCTGATCATCGGAGTTGTGCCTGGCATGTAATTCAAACACCGTAAACAGCTATAAGCTCGTCTACGGTGCCGCGCCCGTTTTTTTTGCAGCTGATGGGACGCGAAACCTTGAAACGTTCGATGCGGGCACTTTTATACAGTTGCACAGCCTCGCTCGTGGCATGGTTGCTGATAACCACCCGGCACCCTCCCGCGCTGGCCTTCTCGGCGGCTTTGGCCAGATCCGCCTGATCGTTTTCGCCGAAAGCCGTGCCGGTATACCCTGTGAAATTGGCTGTACGGGAAAGAGCCAGATAAGGCGGGTCGCAGTAGACTACGTCTCCGGCCTGTAACGCCGCGAAAGTTTCTTTAAAATCCCGCACTTCGAAAAGCACTTCGCAACGGCGGCACTTTTCCGCCACGGTCTGAAGCTCCGGGCGGGGAAAATAAGGACATTTATAGCGCCCGAACGGCGTATTAAAATGTCCAGACGCATTATAACGCACCAGGCCGTTATAGGCATGGCGGTTCAAATAAAGAAAAATCGCCGATCGCTCCGGGCCCGGTTCAAGTTCGTTAAACCGCTCGCGCCGCTCATAAAAAAAGTTTACATTATTGCTTTGCGGCGTGAAGTACGAAGCGCAATAATCAATGAATCTTTCACTTCCTGATGAAACATCTCTAAAAAATCCAATAAGATCCGAATTAAGATCCGCCAATAAATATGCGGGATAATTTGTATTCAAAAAAACTGCGCCAGAGCCGAGAAAAGGTTCGACCAAGCGCTCTCCCTTGGGCAGAGCATGGCAAATCCTTTTCAGGACACGGTATTTTCCTCCAGCCCACTTGAGAGGAGATCTCAAGTATTTTCCACTGTTTTTCTTCACGCTAATGGCTTAACTCAATTGGCATAAAAAGCAAAGACGACTCAGCGGACTAGAGCCGCCAGCCTTGCACGAATTTGACGGCCCGCTCATAGTCCTCGTAAGTATCTATATCACAGGCGCGTATCTTGAGGCCGCGCATGGGCAGGTATTCTTCAATCTGGTCGCAGACGTGGCCGGAAGAAAACTTTATCTTGCGCCTGTCCAGGCACACCGGCCCCGTCCATTCATAGTCGCCGTCCTGGGTGGAAAATGCCGTAACGTCGCCCCTCCCGTTGGTTTTTACAAAAACCGTATCATCCGACATCTTGTTACTGTAACCGATATATTCGTAATCCGCCTTGAGGCATTGCCGGATATCATCGGGGTGCACCAGCAAGTCCCCATTGTATTCTATGACGAAATCGTTGGCGTGTCTTGAACCGAGGTAAAAACTGGCGGCGGTTTTGGTGTCGAAGTAGTTATGGTTGTATACGAATATCACATCGTTACGGTATTTAAGAACCTCTTCAACCACATCTTTCGCCTCATACCCGACGACTACCCGCACGTCTTCAACGTCCATGAAGGATTCCATTTGCCAGGCGATCAGCGGGCGCCCATCGATATTGACCAGGGCTTTGGTCGTACCAAGCCCGAGACGCGAGCCTATGCCCGCGCAACTGATAACAACTGATTTAGCAGGCGACATAATGCATCCTCGTGAAAAACCAGATAATCCGCAATGGACAAAACCCCGCCGGCCGGCCAGTGGGTGAGGCCGGCGGCAATGGAAACGTCCGCCAGGCGCATGGCCTCGATATCGTTGTTGCCGTCGCCTATAAAGACTGTTTTTGCGCCCTGTGCTTTATAATAGGTGACTACTTCTTCTTTTTTCAGGATGCTGGTCAGCTTTTTGACTCTGTTATTTCCAATGCTGGCGGAAGAACAATAATATCTGCAGCAGACCCTACGGGCGAATTTTTCCAGCCAGGAATCAAGATTTCCGGTGGCAATTATGCAGTTTTCCTCATGTTCGTGTATGAAGTCGACAACTTTTTGATAGACTTTCACGCCGGCCAGCAATTCGGCCACCTCGTCCACCGGCAGCTTGCCCAATATGTGAACGCGCTTAATAAAACTTTCCATAAATGGAACGTTGCCGGCAATGGTAGCCTTGGTCAGCTCGCCTATTTCCTCTTGCATGTCGAAATAGGCGGCGATGATCGGAAGCGTCTCTTGAGATGTGACCGTGCCATCAAGATCAAAAATAAATTTCACCATGTACCTGGTCTGCCCCCCGTCAAGTAGACATGTAAAAAGGCCCCAGGGGCGATGATCAAGCGGCCAGCTTTTCCCGGTATTCCACCGGGGAGAGCTGGCCGAGCCTTTTCTGGAACCGTTCCGTGTTGTAAAAATGGATATGTTCTTCAACCAGAGCAATGGTTTCGCCTTGGTTCATTGCTGATTTTCCGGCAAACATTTCTGTCTTTAAATGAGAGAAGAATGACTCAACGCAGGCATTATCCAGACAGTTGCCCTTGCGGGAGTGGCTCCCCTGGAACTTTAACTTGCCGAGCCGTTCCTGATATGATTTGTGCGTATACTGAAAGCCCTGATCCGAATGCAAGACTGCACCAGGCATTGCCGGGAGTTTGTCCAATGTAGCAAATACCAGGTCAAGGTCATTGCGGAAGGAAAGGGCATGGGCCACTATCTCGTTATTACACAAATCCTGCACCACTGACAGGTAAAGGAAACCGTTTGCGGTTGGCAGATACGTTATATCTGCTGCAAGCTTTTTACCGGGGAACAGGGCGTTGAAGTCCCGGCCAAGCAGATCCGGGAATACAATACCGCCAGATTTACCGAAGTGGCGGCGTTTTTTGCGAATAACCGATTGAATGCCAATTTTGCGCATAAGCCGGTAAACCCGCTTGTAGTTTACAGCCAGACCTTCGCGACGCAAAGCCACTGTCATGCGACGGTAGCCGTAAAAAGGGCGTACCGAATGAATGACTTTGATATGTTCAGCAATCAGATCGTTTCCATCAGCCTCGCCTCTCGCCTTTTTCCATTTATAGTACCCGGATTTGGACAGACCAGAAAAATGTAACAAGGTCGACAACGAGTGCCGAGTACGCATCTCATCGATTATTTTAAAAAGAATTCTTTTTTGTGCGCTCCCCATTCGTGACCGAACCGGGAGCGATACAACTTTTTTACGTATTCAAGCTCCGCCTCCACATAAGCCAGTTTTTCCTCAATAGAGATGAACCGGGTACGCGGACGCCCTTTGCGCGGACTATCAGACTTGCCGCGTCCATCCTCCAGCGACTCGCCATTTTTGACCTTGGCCACCCACTGCCGAAGCGTTTTCTTGTCCTTGATGCCCAACTCCTCGCAAAGCTGGCGATAGCTGTGTCCGCCTTCAAGGTAGCGCCGTACGGCTCCTACCTTGAAGGCGGACGTGTAGGTCGTGCTTTTCCTTGTAGGCATGCGAAACCCCCATCAGGTTTTCAAAGTTTCACCCTATGGGGGCTTTCTTACTTTGTCTACTTTGATGGGGGCATATCAACCCTGTACGACATATTATTTTTCGGAATTATACCTTGAAGCCCTAATTTACTTCTGTTTGTTTATAGCACGAACTTCCCGGCCAACACCTCTGTCAATACTAGTTAAAGATGTTGGACGCCATACCAAATCTCGACAAACATTGACTAGTTAGCTGAGGTTGAAAAAGAGCGGGGCTTGGCACTCACTCATCTCCCTAGCCACTAGCACTCTGTCAAGCACAACTGGCGACTGAAGGAGGTGAGGACGGCATGACTGCAAGCATTAAAATACGAGTCATCGTCAGAGTCCGCGTTGTTCGGAGATAACCTTATCTGCCAAGCCCCGCTCTTTTTCTATTATACTGGAAAACTATTTTTGCTCAACTCCCAGGTCTGGCGTTTCTCCGCCAATCTTATCTGGCTCATGCCATACTTCTTTCTTATTTTGGCTTCCACCGTACGAATACCGTTGAACAATGTCGTTTTTATCAAATACGACTACAATGACATCGCTGGCTGCTGGCAGGTATATTCCAAAGACCCAATTATAATCTCGGCGCGTGTGCACCCAGGTTAAGGTTGTCATTCCCGAACTGTCCCGAGTTTGGGTAGTCGGCATATTGCCAAATAGTGCAATTACTTCACCCTTGGTTGTTTTTCCTTGGACAATTTGGTCCAATTTTGCATGGTCGATTTGTGGCCCGGTGTGTATTGGCCAACATGCAGAGCACATTACAACCAAAATTAGCAGCACCAAAATCTTAGGCATAGTAATTCTCCTTATATGTTAGTTAATGTGTCATAGTGTATAATGACACTTGGGGTCAAGCTTTGGGCTATATTATGCGGTTGAAGGAGAACACCGCATGATCACAAGCAACCTCAAGAAAATTATGGAAGATAAGAATATTTCAATCAGAACTATGGTTTACGATACCGGCATTTCAAACATGACTATTTTGAGAGCACGGCGAAAAGAGATTAACCAATGCCGTTTATGTACGCTGGAAGTCATGGCGGAATATTTGGAATGCAAAGTCAAAGACCTGTTTGAAGAAAGCTAGACGGACGCTGAATCGTCCTTTATATTGAAAATACAGGGTCGGAAGTCTGTCTTTTTACTCCACTTCGGTATAAGTGCCCAGAACCGTTCAGCGGGGGCCATGCCCTATCCCGGAGGCTTACGAAAGAAGACGTTTGGCAAAGGCTATAGTCTAATTGCACCGAGCCATTACATTCGTGCTGAACACGAACCCCACCGGATGCAATACAGAGGGAGATGATAGGGAACCCACTGCGCCTTTGCTCGACTTCCGACCCTGTGCTCTTATTATACGGGGAACCATATTAGAGCAAAATAGCCTGTCGTATCAAGGCTGAAAATGCAGAATCTGTTCTGTGATTCATGCGGAAAACAAACTCGTTTACATAGTGTTGCAGGTACTTGACGGATACATGGTGGTATATGCCATGCAAGCCGCGCTTCAACAATGCCCAAAAGGATTCCACGGAATTTGTGTGGACAATTCCGTCAACATAGGCTTTTGAATGGTCTATCGCCAGACGGATCATGTTGTTACAATTTTTCCGATCAAGGATGTTGTACCCTTTGAATTCGTCGGTCATAACTGTGGTGCCAATGGCACATACTTCTTCAAGGATATTGAGAAGTTGTTTTCCTGATAATTTGTTACCTTCCTTATTCGGAAGCATCACTCTGGCAACTACTTTCTTGCTGTCCCGTTCGAGCACCGCAACGACCGGGGTTTTCTTTGTACCCCGGCCCCGCTTGTTCTCTGGTGCTTGAATACCGCTTTCAACGCCAGTAGAAGCGTGTTTATTGCCCTTGCGGGGTTTGCCCCCGACATAGGTTTCATCTATTTCTACAATGGCTTTGAATATGTTTTCCGTTTCACTATTGCCCATTGCAGTTCGGATAAGCCTGAGCATCCGCCATGCCGTCTTGTAGGTGACGCCTATTTCCCTTCGCAGTTGCAACGCGGAAACGCCCTTGCGGCCAACGTGCGCCATGCGGTTTATGGCGTAAAACCACTTCCGCAAGCTGGTACTGGAATGTTCAAAAATGGTACCCGTGAATATGGAAAAATCGTTGTCACAGTTACGGCAGTTGAACAATTTTGGATGCGTTGACTTGTGATAAACCTTTTCTTCCTTGCCGCAATGCGGACAAGAAACGCCGTATATGTAACGAACCTTGATGAAGTATTGAATAACGGCCAATTCGGTAGGAAATTTGTCTTGGAACTCAAAGAAGTTCATTTTTTATACCCCATTCCATTTATTTTGCTTGTCTATTTAGAATAGGCAAGGTCGAGTTGACGCAAATGCGTATAATGGGGTATGTAAATGGTGACGGTGGCGGGATTTGAATCCGCAAGGGTGGTTGTCTAGGCCGAGCCCTCTAGTTTGCAAGACTAGCGCGTATACCGATTCCGCCACACCGTCCGTTTAGACCCGCATTATTCAGAAAGTAAAGGAAGCTCCGGTCGTCAAACAGGGAGTCTTCCTTTACTTTTATTCAGAAGTCGTTGCCTTAGCCAAAACTCTTTCGGGCCGAGGAATTTCATATATGCCCCGGTCAGCTTTGTGAACCTTGCCTTCCTTGACAAAACTCTGCAACCATGCGGAAATGCTTAAGCGGGTCTTGTCGTAGTCCAAGCCCTCTTGCTGCATGGTCTCGAAAACATCACGGGTCGTAAATTGTTTGCCCGGAGGAAAACTAAAAATGGCTTTTTTGATAATTGCGGCTACGCTCTGGCGTTCGGGCGCTTTATGGCGGCGCATCTCCCCGGTCTCTGCCGCCAGCTTCCATGCGCTATATGCCTTTGTCCATTTTTCAATACCCGCTTGCGCGAATTCCAAATACACTTGGTATTCAGCTAACTGCTCCTCAAAATAGCGTTCCATCTCAGTTTTTTCCGCCATAACTACCTCACGATTTGTTAATAGCAATTCTATCAAAAATTAGCAAGCCTCGTTGAAGAAGAATCCAGCGTTTCGTATAATTAAAGAGCGAGGTATGGTATGACTATTGAAAGTTGGTATTGGCAGTTAGGACAGAGTGACTGGGTATATGATTCCATACAGGAAATCCATATTTCCAAATACGATTCACGAGTTAGGGAATGGATGGAAACTTGGGGAACGCCGTCTCGCTGTCCGGTGGATGAAAACGGAATAGAAGATACGAACTTGATTACCGAAGAGTTGCGCATGCAGGATGAAGAGAATAGGACTTATTATTTGAACTCTGAAAAAGAGAGAATAGCGGCGGCTACTGCCGAAGCAGTGAAGGCCGGGGTCTGGACGCGGGAAATTGCGAATATGCCGGACGGAGGCAAGAGTCTTTACTCCAAAAAGGTTTGGGATAAACTACAGACTGCGGGTCACAAGCGTAAGTAATTTAGTGCTTCAAGGTATAATTCCGTTATTTTTTATTTGTATAGCAGGCTTATGCGAACAAAAAACACGTCACACAAAGCCCGCATCCTTGTAAAGGAGTACCAAATTTTACTTTTGCCCGGATAAGGCTTTTATGGCCTCCGCCATATTCGCGGCCTCTGTTTTCCATGCCTTGTAAAGAGCCTCCACAAGCGATTTATAGCCGTCAGCTTCCTGCTCCACCGTATGTTCGAAGGTTTTTTGCACAACGCCGTTTCCAGCGCCGGTTATCATCCACTCCCCGCTGACCACCGCTTTTCCGCCATATCGCCCGTGAAATCCGGTAATCTGGACAAACACGGCCAGCCCCGGAGCAAAAGGCCTCTGAGTTAATACCATTTGTCCCGGAAGGCCGCTGCGGAGCTCTGCCGCCAGGCTGTCTTGCAGTTGACTGGCGAGGCCCTCCGCCCATCTGCTGTTTTTTGCGGTTTTATATTCCACGCTGTCAACTTGGTAAACGATCCCGCTGCCCGCCAGATATTCGGCTACCAGCACAGGCGGCACCATAACGTACTGTTTTCCGGAGAGCGCTTCCCGAGTTTCGGAAGGCGGCGCCGGGAGGTGATAATATTGTATTTCCTCCATTTTAGAGGCGCAGGCGGACAACATCAAAGAGGACAGGATAAAAAGAATATATTTCTTCATAAATTACTTCGCCTTTGGCTCAATATCCGGCTTGGTGTCAACTTTAAAGATCAAGGCGTTGCTGCTGTTGTTCAAAGTATCCAGAAGCGGTTGCATGTTGCGCAAAACATTTTCAAGCTGGCCGAGCGCCCTTTGGATATTCTGCGGCAATTGTCTGGAACTGTCGTTGTCCAAATATTTATTGAGCGCCTCCGCTACGTTGCGGGCTTCTTGCAGTGTTTTTGCCAGTTCTTCCAGCACTGGTTCAATAGGCATTTCAGCAATCCGGTTAAGCGTACTGAGAATTTTTTGTTGAATCTGTTCAAAGCCGCCGGGTATCGTGGGAATGACCTTACGGCCGTCCAACTCTCTGGCTCCTTCCCATTCAGGTGCCTCTGGATAGACGTCGAGGTCGACATACAGGGCTTGGCTTAAGATATTCCTTTGTTTAAGCGTTCCACGAATTTTTCTCTCGATAAAAAACGAATCCAGGTTGTCGAAGTCGATATCGACTTTCGATATTCGCTCAGGTTCGATCCTGATCAGCACCGGTATGCGGTAAGTCAGTTCGGAAAGCATATGAGCTTTTATAAATGGCGATTCGGCGACAGTGCCCAACCGCAAGCCGCGGAACAGGACTGGCGCGCCTTCTTCCAGTCCGGCTATCGACGTATCAAAAAGCATGATATACTCATGGTACTTTGTATATTTTACTTCATTGACGCTTTTCTCGTTGGCATAAAGCACATATTCATCATCGCTTACGGCCTTGCCGCCGGCAGGTTTATCGTTTGGAAGATCAAAGCCGATACTGCCGGTAATCATGTCGGACAAAGAAGGGAATTGCACACTCAAGCCGGTTGGCGTCATGTTCAGCTCTATACCTCTTTTTTGCCAGAAACGGGTGTTCTCCGTAACCAGAGCGTCGTACGGGGCTTTGATGAATAAGCGATAGCGCATCCGCCTGTTTTCAATGTCAAAGTCGGCCGTCTCGATATGGCCCACGGTATATCCGCTGAACTGCACAGGCGTATGCACGGCAAGAGCGTTCGCCAACGTGCTGTTCAAGACGACTCTCAGCCCTGGTTCATTGGCCGTGGCTGGCGGGACGTTCAGCATTGTGTATTCATCCCTGCCCTCTCCGGCTTGTTTGCCTGGCCGTACCTCGATGTATACACCTGCGATAAGCGTGTTGAGACCTGACACTTCAGCCGCGCTTATGCGCGGCCTTGTCACCCAGAAGAGAGTATCCTGCTTTAACATTGAACGCATGCTCTTGTTAATCGTGCAGTGGAGAATTACATGATCAAACCCTTTGCTCAACTCCACGGCATTGACAATGCCCACATCGACGCTTCTATTTTTTATGGTTGTTTTACCCGCGATAATGCCATCGGCATTTTCAGCTATTATGGTAACGGAGTGACCCGTGTTCTGGAAATGCGTGACAATCAGGATACAGCCTATGATCGCGGTAATAATAGGCACAATCCATAATGGCGAAATCGTTTTTATTTTACTGACTTTTGCTGATTGTTCAGTCATTTAAGTCTCCGTATCAATTTTAAGTCTGTCCCAGATCAGCCGTGGGTCGAAGGCCGCTGCCGCGAACATGGTCGCGATAACCACAAATGCGAAATATATAATGCCCGTTTGGGGAAATATGCTCATTACCGCGGATATTTGAACAAGAGCCGATACGACCACGACGACGAACACATCGATCATCGACCAGCGCCCGACAAATTCGACCGCCTTGTAAAGCCTTTCCGTGTTATGGCAGGCGGTATCACCCGGATCTTTCCCACGTTTCACCATAAAACACAGCCACAAAAGAGATACAATTTTTAACGAAGGAATCATGACGCTGGCGATGAATATAACAAGGCCGACGAAATATGAACCGCTTGACCACATATAGCTTGCTCCCGCTACAATTGTGGAGTCCGAGGCGCTCCCCAAAAAAACCGTGGTCATTACGGGGAAAATATTGGCCGGAAGATAAATCATCATCGAACTCAGCAGAAGAGCCAGCGTAACCTGAACGCTGTGCTTTTTGCGGGCCGGGTTTCTTTCATCACAGCGAGGGCATATTTTTAACTCTTCGGGCAAAATCGCCGTACAACACCTGCAAAGTTTTACCCCTTGGCTTAGCCCCGTGCGCCCGCTTAAAATCGGACGCTGCAGCGCTGGACTCTCGAAGGAGCGCCAGAACTCGTTGGGATCGACCAGGACAAAAACTTTGACAAAGAAAAAAACAAAAAAGCAGTAGGCGGAAAAGCCAAGGCCGACGGAAATGTCGCCGTAACTTGCCAGCTTGACAAAGCTGACCAGCGCCCCGACCAGAAAAATTTCTGCCATGCACCATGGTTTCAGCCTTTTAAACCAGCGCAGCAAAAAAACAGTCACTTGTCTGGGCAGCGAAATTTTCAGGCATAACAACAGGGCAGAGACCAGACAAAATACAGGGATGAGAAGCGTAAACAGCAAAAAAAAGCCGCCCAGCAGGTAATGGTCTTCCTTGGCCAGGTATTTAGCGAGCGCCGGGAAGGTGACGCTTGAGTGCATCCCGAAAACATCCATCCTGATAAAATAGTAGGAATATATGATCAAAAGCAGCATAAGCGCTGTAATGGCATAAGAAGCCGCATGGCTGTTGCCGTTTTTTCTGTACTGATACAATACAGTGCCACAACGGGGGCAGGCCGCCCTTTCCCCGTCGCTCAGCACCGGCAGATCAACCGCCAGATCGCAGGATGGGCAAAGCGCCTGAAGTCTGTATTTGTTCCGTGAGTCCAAAGCATGCTCCATGCAAAGCATTTCAAATAGACTTTTAAAAAATTTTCTATTTTTCCGCCATAACATGAAAGCTTATAAATTTATAAAAAATATATAAACAGTTTGCTCCAGAACACAATCAAGAAGCGCCAAAATGCAATTAAAACATGCTGTAACGAAAGGCCAGGCGCATCAAGAACCCGTTGGACTTATCCGCCACCGGAATCTCCGACCAGACCTTATTTACGTCGCGGCTGACACGATGTGTTTGTCGTCCGTGGACGGGCCGGCGCTTTTTACCGGGCTATTTCAAGCGCGCGTGAAAGGCCATGGCTATCCCCATTGCGATGGAGGCGTTGAGCGATTCCACATGAGATTTCATAGGGATACGCAGGCGTTTTTCTAAAGGCCAGTAAGCGTCCAGTCCAGGCCCCTCCATGCCGGCCACCAACCCAAGGGATTTGTAGGAGGAGAAAGAAAAGGAGAATATGTCCTCGCCTTCAGGCGACAAAGCAAAAATTGGCAAATTTTTATATGCGGTCAATTGTTGTAAACCGGGACCGCAAAATAACGGTGTCTGGAAAATAGCCGGGCCAGAGGCGCGCAGACATTTTGGCAAATAAGGCATGGCCGCCTCCTCCAAAAGTACGACGGACGCGCCGAAGGCAGCGGCAGTGCGTATGGTGGTGCCGAGATTTATGGGGTTCTGAAAAGGCAGGAATATCGTCAGGCCGTCAGACAGCCTTCCGTTCCATTGCGGCAACGGGGCCGCCTCTATCAGCAAAATGGGGCCTTTTATCCCGTAAATATCGAGAGCGGCAAAAAGATTATGAGGCAATAGGTAAAGAGGACACCCCACGGGCGCGGCAAGGCTTTGGGCGTCAATTTCATCTTTAACTATTACCCCTTGCACACGATGCGGGAATTGCTCCAAAAATTCACCAAGAACTTTACGCCCCGCAATAAGAGCAAGCCCGTGTTTTTTTATGCCGCGGCCATCGAGCAACTTGAGCCAGACTTTGTAGCGTTGATTTTGAGAACTGGAAATTTCTATCATCTCATCCTTCCGAAAAACGCACCAAATCCCTTTTCCCCTTGGCGAGACAGAAAACTGCCGCGCCTTTGAATCTACAAAAGCTGGCGCTTTTCATCTATAGCGAATTTACAGATAATTTTTTTGGCAGCCACCGGTTCAGGGCTTCTTCCAATTCCACGATATGGGCCAGCAATTTACAAATAGCCAGGGACGACAGGGTGATTGCGACGAGTACTATGAGCAGGATGGGCACAAGCAGCTTGGCTTTCAGTCCGAAAAAACCCGCACTTTTTTGCCGATGCGGTGTATATTCTGCATTCATAACTCGGCCACAATCTCGATAGCTTAGACTGACACCGCAACTATACCCGCGTGAAAAGTAACTGCTCATCCGGGATAAGCGCCAGAAAGTCCGGTCGCCCGCCCTGCCCGGAATATTTACGCCTTATAAACTTTCCGGCTTTTTATAGCAATCGCCTATGGGTTTGCGGCCAATGGGCAAGCTGCGCAGTTTTCGAAAATACAAACCTCGTCTGGTCACCAGTTTCGATTTACAGGCCGGACAGCATAGATGCCGCCATTTTGCCTAACCCGGAACATGACGCTCCCGTCTTCAAATTTCTGATGCACATACTCGCAGCCTAACAGGCCGACGGCGTGGTAGATAAAACTCATGGACATGGTTATTCCGCCTTATCGATGATTTCTTGCTGAATCTCGATTGGAACCCATGTTCATATTTTTTGCCAAAAGTACTCTTCAACCGGATGAACCTGTTTTAATTAAATTTTGCACGTATTGCGCAAAACTTTTCAAACAGCAACAACCTGTTGCGGCAGGGTATCTTATGGCAGGCACGGACCGCTCATAAAGCGCATTTGCACTTCAAAACCGCCGCCCGGAAGATTGGCGAAAGTGACCTTGCCCTTACATTGCTCCACGCTGCTTTTCACTATGGCGAGCCCCAGCCCGGATCCGCCAGGGTGCTTTTGCTGGGCCTCCGCGCTCCTGAAAAAGGGCTCATGCAGGCGGTTTAATTCTTCTACGGGCACGCCTGGGCCGGTATCACGCACACACAGCACCACTTCGCCCGTTTCGCTTTCAGTTTCGCCGCCTAAAAGCTGAAAGGCCACCACAGCCACAAAGCAGTCGTCGCCGCCGTAAGTCAGGGAATTGGCCAAAGTGTTGCCTACTGCCTGGCGTATAAGCAGCTTGTCGCCCCAAATGCTCAGGCTGGGCGGCACCAAAATTTGAATTCCCTCATCCGGGGCGTTTTCTCTAATCCACGAAGCCACGGCCGCATATAGATCCAGACATTCCAGCCTGGGGGGCTCCGGCGCGGCCTGGGCGCGTAAAAAAAGCAGCACCTCGTTGGTCATTTTTGAGAGGCTGTCAAGCTCTTGCAGAGTATCTTGCACGCGCTGGCGGCTTTCGCCCTCAAGCTGTTCTTCCAAAATTGCCATGCCGAGCTTGCAGCGGGCCAGCGGCGTGTTCAACTCGTGGGCGATATGGCGTATGAATTGCTGCTGGCCGGTCATGCGCCTGGTAAGGTTTTCGGACATCGACATCAGAGCCTTGGCCAGACGCCCGATTTCGTCGGTACGCTTGTCTGGAATTTTTCTGACCAGTACTTCTTTTTCCTTCGGATCCGGGCCGTCGGCTGAAACATGCTCGGCGTAATTCACCATGCGCAGCAGCGGACGGGTGATATGCACCACCATGGGCAGCCACCAGGCGCAAATGAAGCCGATAATTATCAGAGCGATCGTTACCGCGTTCCGAAGTTCAAAGAACAGACCGTAACCGCTGATGGAAGGCGAATTTACCGCCAACAACACGTAGTTGGCTTTTTCAGTGGCGTCGGGCACAAAGAGCACCCTGCCGTACCAGTAGCTGGCGGGCGTGCCGGTGCGCATGAAAATTGCCGGCGGGGTGGCGGCTATGCCCGCCTCAAGGTCGCCCTGCATGTCGCTGTCCTTGAAAACCTCGTTGGGATCGGGGCACAGGGTGAATCTGCTTCTTGGAATGCTGAAGGCCGCCTCCATGACTTTTGCGGGCACGAACACGCTTGTATAATGCAGTTCCGATTCATCCAGGTTGACCAGGTGGAAGCGGTATTTATTCGGTTCGTCATACGTGGCGAGTATCTGCCCCCATTCCAGGGCGTCTTTGTATTGCAGGTTGGTGCTGATCACGCGCAGGCGGTTTTCCAGATGTGAGCTGAAGATGTTGCTCGGCACCAAACCGTCTGAAGATCCAAAGACCAGATAACTCAAAAAACCCGCTATTATGCAAATAATGAGCAGCAGACTGAGCAGCAGCCAGCAGACCAGCTTGGTGTATAAATGATTTTTTATCATCCGGCGTCCTTCCGGCTTTTGGGTCTATTTTATTATGGAGTAGCCGATTCCGCGCATGGTTTTGATATATTTTGGGTTTTTCGAGCTGTCGTTGAGCTTTTGCCGCAGCGACGAAATATGCACATCCACCGAGCGATCGTATTTGTTGAATTCCCGCTCGGCTATAATGTCCATGAGGTTTTCTCTGGTAAATACCCGCCCGGGCTGTGAGGCCATGAGCCAAAGGATGCGGAATTCCATGCCTGTGAGGTCGATTTCTTCTTCCTTGATGCTGGCTTTTTTCGTCCGGTTGTCCAGGCTTAACTCGCGTAGCTGGATTCCCTCCTGCTCGCCGGGTTGCGGTTGCGCGCCGTGGCGGCGCAGCACCGCCCGCAAGTGAGCTAAAAGCTCCCGCGAGGAGAACGTTTTCGGCACGTAATCGTCAGCACCCATCTCAAGGGTTACGATGCGGTCAGTCTCTTCGTTATGCGCCGACAAAATAACCACAGGTATGGACGTGGCTTGGCGAATCTGGCGCAATACCTCAACCCCGTACATATCAGGCAGGAACATATCCAGAAGAATCAGATCAAAACCGCCCCGGCGCGCGGCCTCGATACCGCTTTTGCCGTCATGCGCCTTGCTCAATTTTATGGCGTGGTTGGCCAGATAATCGTGCAGCAGGGTGCAGAAGCTGAGGTCGTCGTCAATGAGCAGGACGTTTGAAAAATCGTTGCTGTTCGACATGTTCACTCCGTTTGAGAGCAAGTGCGCCTATTATCTTTCCGCAATGTAAATTTAAGGTTAAGCGAACATACGTTATTGCGAAATTCTATGGTTTTTCAATATAACCATATAATATTTTTATAGCAATTACTTGGCATGTTACAGATGTTTTTTGCCGCCCGCACTAGATGGTGTCGTCAAATTAAATATATTATGTAAGAGTCTTTTCAGTGATAAACTGGAGGGACTATGCAAGCACATAGAAAGCATGACATTACTGACCAAACCTGGGAGCTTTTGAATCCGCTCCTCCCAGGGTGTGAAGGGAGCGTCGGACGTCCAGCTATTGATAATCGCCTGTTTGTAAATGCAGTCTTTTGGATTCTACGGACAGGCGCGCCATGGCGAGATTTGCCACCGGACTATGGCGACTGGAAAAATACACACCGCCGTTTTTGTCGCTGGCGTGACAGGGGCGTTTGGGAGGGCCTGCTCGAATCGCTCATCATCGAACCTGACTACGAATGGCTGTTTATTGATGCAAGGCATCCCCGCGCAGCAGGCGCGACAGGCGGCAACCAATCCATGAGCCGCGCAAAAGGGGGCTCAACACCAAGATACATCTGGCCGTGGATGCGCATGGTATGCCGGTCAGAGCTGTTGTTACAGATGGTGCCAGAACTGATTGCAAGGAAGCCGCTGCATTGATTGACGGATTGCGACACGCTACGCAAAGTGGCGCAGTTCTTTTCTTGCCGCCGTTCAAATTAGGCGCATTTCATTATGGGTTTAAATAATTTGACGACACTATCTAACGCGCAAAGAGAATTTATTGTGTAGCAAGGCTTTTGAAGCATCATTATGCTTAGGAAAAATTTACAATTTTTTACATTGAAAAAACTTGGAATTTACATTGACTCCCTAGTTTGTGAAAAATAGAGCAACAAAATTTTACCAGAACGCGGAGGGAAACACTACCATGCTGGAGAACGGACGACGCGCGTAAATTCAACTTAAACTTCAACCATAGATAGAGGGAGACTATGCGTAACTTATTGTTTTACCTGGCATTGACCACTCTGATGGCGCTGTTTCTGGCCGGCACGGCCAACGCGGCGCGCGTCGAGATGGAGTTGGTACGCCCGGACGGCATTGTGCACATTGACCCCACAAATGTGCTGCCGCACCCCAAAAGCCTTGACGGCAAGACCATTGTCCTGAAGTGGAGCAGCAAACCCAACGGCGACATCATGCTTAACCGCGTGGCCGAGCTTATTGCCAAAGAGTACCCTACAACCAAAGTGATCAAAGCGTGGGAAGGCCAGGGCTCCGGCACTACCGGCACTCTGGGCGCGACCGGTTCTCTTCTGGTCGGCTGGAGCACCGGCAAGGCGCGCAGCGTGGAAATGGCCAAGGCCATGCAGGCTCTGAAGCCCGACCTGGTGATTGGCGGGCAGGGAGACTGAGGCTCCTGCACCTCATGGCTGGTAGTTGACCAGCTTCAAATCGAAAAAATCGGCATCCCCACCGTTACCATTGTAACCGAAGAATTCTCCAGCTTGGCAGACAGCACAGCCTCGGGCGAGGGTGCCGGCAACTTCGCCAAAGTAGTGATCGGCCACCCGGTTGGCGGCATTTCTGAAGCCGAAGTGCGCGCCAAGGCGGACGCCATCTGGCCCGATCTCAAATCAAAGCTCGCCGGCTGGACCCCCAAGACGATTACCCGCGCCGAGCAGGTTCCGGCTTACCCCCTGCCGGTCATTAAAATGCGTGGCGACGAAGACAGCATTTCGCAAACCTTTGCCAAGCGTAAATGGAGCATGAGCCTGCCCATCATTATGCCCACCAAGGAGCGCGTGGAAGAAATGCTCAAGGGCACCACCCGCAAGCCTGACGAAGTCCTTGGCAAGGTCGGCCCGCGCGACGGTATCCTTACCGTGGAACTCGTGGCCGTGCATGCAGTCATGGCCGGTTGCCTGCCGGAATACATGCCCGCCCTTATAGCGGCCTGCGAAGCCCTGCTCGACCCCGCCGCCAACTGGCGCGGAGCCAACACCTCCACCGGCTCCCAAGGCATCATGGCGGTCTTTAACGGCCCCATCGTGAAAGAAATCGGCATCGGCATCGGCACCGGCGCTGCCGGCCCCGGCTACCATTTCAATAACTCCGTGGCCTACGCCCTGTCGCAAATCAGTTATGTGGTGGGCGGCGCCGCGCCCGGCGTGAACATGGCCAACCTGAGCTCCCCCCAGGCAATTGTGGGCTGGGTTGTCGGCGAAGACCAAGACGGCCTGCCCAAAGGCTGGGAACCGTTCCACGTAAGCCGGGGCTTCAAGAAGGATGACAGCGTGGTCACCGTGGTCAGCGTCTACCCCGGAATAGACCACATGGACCACAACGCCACCAGTTTTGAAGAATACATTGCCGACCTGGCCACCGTTAACGCCTCCGGCGGGGTATTCCGCGCTTTTATCGGCGAGCCGCCCATGATCATCTTCAGCCCGGAACTTCTGGATTACGCCACGCAAAAAGGCTTGAACCGCGCGGACTTTCAGAAATACTTATGGGAGAACTCCGGCCTGCCTTACAAGTATGTGAAAGGCCTGAGCAAGGGCCAGGCTGAAAATTGGGCCAAGGAGCGCGGCATCAAACTGACGCCGGAAACAATGATTCCCAAAGCAAAAAAGCCTGAAGACATACATATCGTAGTCTCGGGCGGCAAGGGAAAACATGCTCATATGTTTACGCCATGGGGCGGATACATAAGCCGCAAAATAGGCAAGTAAAACAAACTCCTGGGGGAGCCCGCTCCCCCGGGAGCCGTCTCCATAACGCGCCTGTGAAGGAGAAAAGCCGCATGCGTTTGATCAAATATTTATTGTTACTTGGTTTGCTATCCTTTCCGGCATACGGTTTTGCTGCTGAATTGGAAGTTTGCAACCCCTCCGGCGTTCGCCCCGACAAAAAATATGTGGATGAAGAAATTCAGAAAACCATGAAAGAATCTGGCCGCAAGTGGCCGCCCAAAGGGAAACAGT
>JAVIWB010002211.1:0-30670 GCA_031893035.1 Dermolepida albohirtum | reverse complement strand
AAGTAGATGAAAGCATGTTGAATATGGAAACACATATTTTAATGATAATTACAGTATCTTTCTTCTTATTGTAAAATGGACTTTACTTAGAAAATAACGCTCGTAATTCTCCGTAAAATTTACGTCCAACTTTCACGGCGTCGCAAAGAAAGCGATTCACACAAAATACTGAATGAATTGTATTTTATTCACTACCTTAATGACATGACTATAACTCACTGTATTAATGAAATGTTTCCGAAAACGGATAAAAGAAATATAATTAACTATCACGAACAATCACTGAGAGAAAACGACAATTATTAAATAATTGCTTACATTGCCTAGGAGAATTTATGAAAAGAATTTTCCCTGTAAGGTTGCCCACAAATTAACACATTGAATGTTCAAAAATAAAGCAGTGTAAGGAGAATAATAGACCACCATGTCGACAATTTATTTACCGATCAATACTAAGAAATCATTGTCAATAACTTCACAACACCTCTAAGAAAACATTTTATTTATATTTTCGGATATGACAAAAAGAACGCGGTTCGACATTACCTACACCAAATCTTCCTTTCCTAGAAAGTGGCATAAAAAATTTAAGTATTCAACAAGAATGTTTCTTCAACACTGACAGGGTACTAATATAATTACTTTTACGCAAAAACTGCTGGAGCTCTACTAGAATTTTATTTGTCATTTCGAGGCTTTATACGTGTATCAGAATTTTAATTAAGATATGCCGAAGATTAATCCAGATTAAACTTAAAAACCTCAACAATAAAGGCTCGGGAATTTAAACGCCATAACTAATTATTAATAAACAGATTGTATCTTCTACTGAAAGAGACTTTATGATATTGTCACAAAAGCGTTCTAGCGAGACGTCTTTTTCTCCTTTCTTCGAGTTAAATTTAATATAACGGCAACATATTTTTGAAAAATTTAGCCACTGTGAATTGCCAGTTTCACTATCGACTCTCACTTAAAATTGAGAATAATATTTGTGCATGAGAACAGATATTATTTAACAATAATTACTCGCATTTTATTTTTAATGAAAGCAGTTCCATTTACGACATTAAAAATTTTTGCTTCTTTGTTTTTTTTTTCAAGTAAAGACGACACTTTTTGAACAAAATACTAAAACGATCAGTTTTTTCAATTCCAAATATTTACATTAATGGTAGTACTAATTTAGCAATTTAGCAATAATAAAAGGTACATTTTAATGGAGATTGTTGTTATAATAATTGAATTTATAAAAAAAAAGGTAAATAAATGCTCGTATTCTGTATAGGTACAAAGGGTACTAGGAAAGTTTTGCAATATGACGCAATAATGAATCGTAGGAAGCTGCTTGTTGCTACATGTTGAGACATGTTCATACGTGCACAGTAGCCGCAGCGCCATGTCGCTGGGCTCAGTTATTCATTAGCAGTGAGAGTGTAAAGTGCTTGCGATGGCATCGTGGTCCGGAAATGAGATAAGGGCAGTTTTGCGTTATAATTTCGTGCGTGGTTTAAACATAGACCTTCGAAGAAATGACTCTTGCATTAGGTGATGTTTGTCCACAGCGCACAACGATATTAAGGTGGTATAGAGAATTCCAAAGGGGAAATTTAACTGTGAAGAATGCTGAGAGGCCGGGAAGGCCACGAACGTCAATTACGGAGGAAAACGTTACTACTGTGAGGAAAATACTTGGCGAAGACAGACGAATGACCTACCAACAGATAGAGGGTACTTCAGACCTAAATGCACCAGCAATTCGTTCGATTCTGCATTATCATTTGCACGTGAAGAAATTTTGTTCTCTCTGGGTGCTGCATCAACTGACTGAAGAGCAGGTGACACGACGTGTGATTTGGTGCCGGCAGATGCTGAAAAAGTTTAATAAGGGACAATCTCGGTATATGAACAACGTCGTGACAGGTGACGAGACTTGGCTGTACTATTACGATGTGCCGATCAAAGCTCAAAACAAAGTTTGGGTCTTTGATGATGAGGACACACCCGCTGCAGTCAGAAAATCCCGATCTATTAAGAAGAAAATCGTAGCTGATTTTTGAAATCGAGTGGAATTGTGGAACGCGTCGTTTTGGACACACAGAAGACAGTCACAGCTAAGTGGTATACTGAATAGTGCCTGCCTAAAGTCATTGGAACTATGAAAAACCTGCGGCTAAAGTCAAGAATGGACACCTAGTTCCTCCTTCACGATAATGCACCAGCTCACCGCGCCAAAGCCTGCACCGTATATTTGACCACGACAGGATTGAAACTTCTCGAGCACCCTCCCTACAGTCCAGATCATGCTCCCTGCGACTTTGCAGTGTTCCCGCATGTGAAAATGAAGCTAAAAGGGAGGCGGTTTTCCAGTGATGAGGACCTTCTGCGGGCTTGGGACAACGAGTATGCTTTACCCCCTAGTGATACTTGGCAGAACTGGTTTAAAGATTGTATTCGGAGGATGGAGAGGTATATTGAGTGTAGAGGAAATTACTTAAATAAATAAAATTAAATAAACAAAGTTGTATTGTAAAACTTTCCTAGTACCCTTTGTATTGCAGGCATTGCTATATCTAGTCGAAGACGAATCTTAACTTCGTTCGGAAAATAATATGTTTTTGTACTATTATGGTACATTTGAAATGAGACATACTCCGACTGTCAGGTTTGTTTACATACCATTATTATAAAGATCGTTTTACATGGATTCGGCAGATGTATTTTCTTGTACATCGTAAATCTTTTTGTGGTACCTACTGTACATCAAAGACGAGCTTTAAATTTATATTTTCATATTTCACATTTAATTTCCATTTCTTTTTTCATACTTGCTAGAAAAAAAAAACTTCTCTCAATATATCAAAGTGCATTATATAATTAACATTACGTATTACGACAAAGAAAAAATGTTCAATAGAAAATTTCGAAACTTCTCGGGATATTCTTGGAAACCGGCAGTTTATTAAAGACCGGGGTGCGGACTTTCTAAATCATCTGTTTATTTATCTTAATCTGTTTTATCCAGCTAGCACCAGAACATATTTACGACTATATATTTAGCTGAACCACTGCAATTAAAGATAATTACGTCTTTTGAAACTGTGCGCCTTCTTACAGGTTTTATATACAAAGTCTTACGAATAAAGGATACCTCACACGTTTATTTTGATTCTTATTTACATTGACAAGTTATTCATTACAGAGAAAAGTGATATTTTAAGACCTTAAGCATTGAATTTCAATGGCGACGTAAGTGTATCAAATTAGAAATTAAATAAATTATCGTTAAAAGCGTACAGAGATCTTATATCGAGTATTAATTCTTCGACATTCCAATAGTATCAGATCCTATTTATGAGATACAGTGAGCAGTTTTTACAAAACCGATCTTCACGGTTAACTTATGTTCCCCAATGTAAACATTGTTATAATAGTGCCCATGCGGTTCGCTCTTTTAGAAGTTAAGGAGTAAAGTGATCCCTTGTTAAACTCTTGCTTTTATTGTTCACAATATTCTTTGGTAGAGAAATGTTTTTATTGATTTATTTTATGTAATTGATACGTTGGAATGCAAACAAGTATCAGATATGATTTATGATATACAAGACTAATAAAATTTACTATGAGAAGAGTATATAATTATTTTCAAAACCAGCCTTCATCAGGTACTATCTAACCTAGAATTTATATTTAATGTTTACAATATTGTCATCACCTCTAGGTAATGTTTTTCAAGCAGTTACTTAAGGAGTTTCAAAGGGTACTACACAGTTTGTCGCAGAGAAAACCGAACGTTTTTAAAATAGTAATTGTTAGTGGCGCCATCTCTTGAAAAAAATATGCGTCGGTAAGGTAGATCTTTCACCCAAGTTATGTCAAAATATCATGACATTTGCATCTTTAGAAGCAGAGAAATTGCGCATACGATAACAGTGTTGAAAAATTATTTTCGAACGAAGAGCAAATATCAAGTTCTATTTTAAAATCGGTAAATCGTTTACTGAAATGTTTAATTTGATTAAACAAGTGTATGGTGATGCGTGTTTATCATGCACGAGTGTGTATGGGTGGTATAAACGATTTAAAGACGGCCGTGCGGACGTAAATGACGACGGACATCCTGGTGCAAAAAATATGTGGTTATGGAAAGCAACACCGAACTTGTGCGTCAATTTTTCAGAATTGAGCCGAAATCCTTATTGTAATACGTGGGAATAGAATTAAATATCTCCAAAGATTCAATTCATCGCATTTTGATGCAAGGTTTGTACCACACAAGCTAATTGAATTTAAAATTGTACAGACTTAATTAAAGACTCAAAAAAGGACGAAAAGTTCTGGTGTTCTATTGTAACTGGCGATGAGACGTGGTGTTTTCAATATGATCCAGAGACCAAGCGTGAAAGCTCTGAATGGAAACATCCAAGCGAAGAAAGACCGAAAAAAAACCGTTTGGAGAAGTTAAAAGTGAAGACAATGTTGATTTGTTTTTATGATACGAAAGGCATAGTGCACACAAACAGTTTGTACCAATTAGTCAAACAGTCAATGCTGTATATTATCTTGGTGTTATGAAGCGTCCTTTGGCGCGTATTCGTCGTGTGCTCCCTCAATACCGGGAAAACCGTAGGCTGGCGTTTGTTACATGATAATGCACCATTTCATCGCTCGATACTTATCACTGATTTTCTAACTACAAACGGCATTTTAACCATCTACCATTCACCGGTTTTGGCCCCCTGTGATTTCTATCTATTCTTCAAACTACATTTGCCGATGAAAAGACAGCGTTATACCGACGTCGAAACCATTAAAAAGGCGTCGACAGCGATCTTGAAGGACATCTCTAAAGATAAACTAAAGAATCCATTCGACATGCTAATTGACCGTGCAAAACGTTGTGTTAAAGCCGAAAGCAGACTTTGAACAAAATAAATGAATTTTACCATAATACAAGGAGAATTAATTTAATAACAAGTATTTAATGAATACTAAAATTTTTAGTCAATGAAATTAAGAACGGGCTGTATATAGTATGGAATTTTGAACATAACAGAATATTAGATATACCTTAAATAAATAAATATTGTATTATTACAGTCAAATTCTAAACACTTATTAACTTACAGTTTTTTTTTTACAATGGAAAAGATTTAATATCGTGCAGTGATAAAATTCTTATTTTTGGAAGGTGTGTCACCAAAACAAATTCATGAACGATTTTTAAAAGTGTATAAGGACTCTTCACCTTCAATTAAAGCAGTAGAAAGATGGGTTGTTGAATTGAAACGTGGTCATATAAGTCTTGAAAATGATTCACGTAAAAGACGTCCAAAAAGTGCATCGATACCAGAAATCGTAGCAAAAATACAGGATATGGTTTTGGTAGATCGTCGATTAACCGAGAAAGATTTAGTAAAAACTCTAGGCATCTCATTAGGCAATGTAAGCAAAAATTTGGGTGAAGTGTTGGGTTTCAGAAAGCTGTGTGCAAATTGGGTGCCGCATTCGTTAACAATGGAACAAAACCACATTCGAATAGGACTTTCTCTTTCTCAGCAACATTTGAAGCGTTTTAAAAAGGATAAAAACGATTTTGTGCGTCGTTTCATCACTATGAATGAGACTTGGGTCTACCACCATGATCCTCAATCAAAGCAAGAGATTAAGGAGTGGTGTAAATCCATTACTTCGGCTCCGAAGCGAGTTAAGGCCCAGAAATCGGCCAAGAAGGTGTTAGCATCAGTTTCTTGGGATGCAAAAGAAATTTTGTTCCGTGTTTTACCTCCAAATTCGTAAAACAATAAAGTCATAGTATTATTATAAACTTTTGGACCAACCAGATGTAACAATTCGTGAAAAAGACCTGGTTTACAGAATAAAAAATCATATTTCATCAAAACAACGCACCCTCTCACACAACTCGACAAACCATCGCAAAAATCAGTGAAATAAAGTACGAATTGTTACAAAATCCACCTTATTCGCCAGATTTAGCTCTCTCCGACTCCTAGCTGTTCTCACATCTCAAAAAATTCATGCGTGGAAAACGATTTTTATCGAATGAAGAGGTAATAGCAGACGTGGAAGTGTATTTCAACAGTCTACCCGAATCTCACTTCAGGGATGAAATCCATAAATTAGAAGATAACTAGAACAAGTGTATTGAAGTTCAAGGAGGTTATTTTGAATAATAAAATGTATTTCAAACCATAAAATCGCGTTTTTCTTATCTAACGACAAAATTTATTGAACAACCTGGTATATATTCTTAAGCGACAACAATTTGTCTTTTTGTAGCTTCAATTCAATTGTCAGTTATTGTATATTACATTTTGATTAAAAAATCTAAGACGCTCATTTTCTCAGTTAAAAATGAGACTTCGTATTCATTTGAAGTTCTCTCTTATTTCATTTAAGGAAGTTAGTTACCTTTACATGTCTTTTTACAGTTTCATTAGCTTTTATGTAATTCTCTATAAAAAATTACTTAACTCGCAAGTTATGCTAATTATCTGACTTTACCATTTAGAGAACGCATTAAAAGAAAGTAATTTGCAATTAAAATTAAGTCTGCCATTAAATGCTCCTGAAACCTGTTAGAATTTTCAGTGGTAAACAAAGAACGGCAGCTTAAATATGAAGAAATCTAACGTATTGAGCAAGAACGAATTACTCATAAACTGGAAACAAGATTTACCTGCAGTTATTTTAAATTTGCTTCAGTATTTTTCTTTAACATTAATATCCGTTGCCTTTAATTTAAAATAAGTAGTTATTTAGAGTAGGCTGTGATTTTAACATCGAAAAATATGACTGAACTGTCAAAATATCATTAATATTTTCGAATGTCATCTATCTTATATTAAAATCAAAGCCTACTCTAAATAAGAATTTTGTTAAATTGAGTTGAAAATAGATTGACTTGCAATTATTTTCAATTTGTTTCAGTATTTTTCTGTGGCATTAATATCTGTTGTCTTTAATTAAAATAGTTATTTGGAGCAGGCCGTGATTTTAACATCGAGAAATATGACAGAACTGTCAAAATACCATTAATATTTTCGAATGTCATCTATCTTATATTAAAATCAAAGCCTGCTATCTGCTTCTGGGTTTCCGGGCTGGAACCGCGTCACTAGTATATCTGCCGACGTTTCGTACCCATTTGTATGGGACATCTTCAGGGCTGAACTACTGCACTGAAACTCTCTCTCAGTTTCAGTGCAGTAGTTCAGCCCTGAAGATGTCCCATACAAATGGGTACGAAACGTCGGCAGATATACTAGTGACGCGGTGCCAGCCCGGAAACCCAGAAGCAGATAGCATGGACCACGACCGCGGAAGTCTACGTACCAAATCAAAGCCTGCTGCAAATAAGAATTTTATTAAACGCTCGGTATGCGTTTGAAGTGTTTATATTTATTTTTAAATTTAAATTTTTAATTACTTTCGTTTCCGTCCCAATAGTACATCGTCTTATTTCAAACATAAACTTCCACATACCTTCTACTTTTCCCATTGCAAGTATTGTAATCGTTTTTATTGCTGGAACGGCCCACGCAGCCAAATGGAAATACTGTGAATTGGCTTCGATAGCTTCATGACCCCATTTCAGTCCGGCGGCTAAGAACCATGTCAGAGTTAAAACTACCCACCAAATACTCGACGCCATACTAAAAAAGTACAACACCATGAACAGTATGGTGCACAATTCGTACTTCGTTCCCTGGGTTATAGTGCTGACAGTCTGAATTCCAACCTGAGCGGGGAAAGGATCCCTACACGCAATAGAGTCACCCGCTAAAAAGCCGATCACATAGGCTAGAGCCACCATCAAGTAACACAAAGATAAAAATATAATCGGCCTCTCGGGGTATCTGAACCTATCCGTATCGATCAGAAAAGTACAAACAGTAAACAAACAACTCGCGGAACAAAGCACAGCCCAAGTACCCACCCACACTCTAGAAAACTTCCTTTCGTTTTCGTTGAAAAACATCATCTGACAAGGTGCACCGCAATCCTTTTCCACTTTGTCGCCGACTTTTAAAGAATATTCGAGAATTTTGGGCACTTTGAACTGCACCGGACACACGAATCCGTAGTCCCTCCCGTGAATAGTTCGAAACGGCGGATCGGGTTGAAAATTGATGGGACCCAAAGGGTAATTTCCAATCGGGTTCGGGGTTGTCGCGTCCGCCGTCTTATTTTCGCCAACGCACATTACACCGTCTATGTCTTGTCCTTCTGGATATTGCGCGCAATCTAAATTTTCGGGCCAATCGAACCCGAACTTCTTCATTACAGATTCGCAGCCGTTTTTCGCCGATAGACAAAGAGATTTGCAAGGCGGCAACGGTCTATCCAAAATGGTACAGACAGGTATGAAAACGGAACACAAAAAGAATTGTAAATCGGGACTACATTTTACTTTGACCAGTGGAAAATACTGGTGCACTTCCAGGCCGGCGTCTTCCTGTTTCTGATGGTTTAAAATGTTCGGCATTATAGTACTGTTATAGGCGATATCTAAACAAAAAGGCACTGTTATCGGTTGACATTTATCATGGTGTGGTATTAAGTCGTCCTGGTCAGATACTCGTGTGATTTCTTGTTGCAGACCAGTCGCAATACAACACACAAATATCAATAAAACACAGCCCGATTTATTTGTAAACATATTTAATAGATTATTTTCGGTGATTGACTATAATATTCATAGAACACTTTCAAAACTAGTCGAAGTTTTTCATCGTTATTAAGGAAAATATACACAAACGCACACGGTGAGAAGCAACAACATTCCCACTCCGCGAACGTGCAAGAACTGAAGTTTAGACGATACGAAAGTAACCGAGTCGGGTTCGTTCGCTTCAAAGCACATGTCGAATTATTTGTATACACACAGATGGGGCGGCAAATTTAAAAGAGAATTATATAGAAACTTTTTAACACTAGAAAATGTAAACTTTTAATATACATTTTGAAGTCTACTATGTGCAAAATTAATGCAAGCGATTTCTAAAAATTGACGCCAAACAGTAATTAGGAAGAATGAAATTTCCACATCGTATTAGATTAGATACGAATACACAGTCTGTCCCAGAGAAAACCGAACTTTTTAAAAGTAGTAATTGTTAGTAGTGGCGCCATCTATTGAAAAAATTGCGTCGGCAAGGTAGATCTTTCACCAATCTTATGTCGAAATATCATATTTGCATCATTAGAAGCAGAGAAATTATGCATAAAGTAACAGTGTGTATTTGGCATTGGCCGAAAAATGAATTCTGAACAAAGAGCAAATATCAAGTTCTGTTCTAAACTCAGTAAATCGTTTACTGAAACGTTTAATTTGATGAAATAAGTGTATGGTGATGCGTGTTTATCACGTACGAGTGTGTATGAGTGGTATAAACGATTTGAAGATGGTCATACGGACATAAATGACGACGGACATCCTGGTAGAGAAAAATCTGTGCTTACGGAAAGTAACATTGAACTTGTGCGTGAATTTATCAGAAATGAGCCGAAATCCTCATTGCGATACGTGGGAATGGAATTAAATATTTCCGAAGGTTCAATTCATCGCATTTCGACACAGCATTTGGGACTGAGAAAGACTTGTGCAAGGTTTGTACCACACAAGCTAACTGAATTCAACATTGTTCAGACTTGATTAAAGACTCAAAAAAAGGCGGACACTTCAAGTATTCTATAACTGGCAATGAGACGTGGCATTTTCAATATGATCCAGAGAGCAATGGTCAAAGCTCTGAATGGAAGCATCCAAGCGGTGAAAGACCGGGAAAGAAACCGTTTGAAGTCAAAAATTGCGATACGCGGGAATGGAATTAAATATTTCAAAAGATTCAATTCATCGCATTTTGACATAGCATTTGGTTGCATGGAGTTGTGCAAGGTTTGTACCACACGAACTAATTGAATTCAACGTTGTACAGACTTGATTAAAGACTCAAAAAAGGACTAAAACTCCAGGTAGTTTATTGTAACTGGCGATGAGACGTGGTGTTTTGAATATGATCCAGAGATCAAGGGTCAAAGCTTTGAATGGAAACATTCAAGCGAAGAAAGACAAAAAAAATGATTCGAAAGGCCAAATAGTCAATGTTGTATTTGTTTTTTGTTATGAAGCGCATAATGCATTAGTTTATACCAAATGTGTGCCCTCAATATCGGGAAAATGGTAGCTGGATACATGATAATGCACCATGTTTATCGCTCGACACTTATCACTAATTTTCTAACTACAAATGGCATTTTAACCATCGTCCATTCACCCTATTTACCGGATTTGGTCCCCTATGATTACTATCTATTCTCCAAACTACATTTGCCGATGAAAGGATAGCGTTATGCCGACGTCGAAGCTATTAAAAAGGCGATCTTGAAGGACATCTCTATAGATGAACTTAAAAATTTATTCGACATATTAATTGACCGTGCAAGACGTACTGAAGCCAAAAACGACTAATTTGGATAAAATAAATGAATTTTACCAAAATAGTAAGCTTTTGTTTTTACTTTAAAAAAGTTCGATTTTCTCTGCGACAGACTGTGTACTTATTCATTAAAATATAGTAAAACTATAAATTAAATAATGTTGAAATATGTAAATATAAAAACACGAATTATTATTATTTAAAAGATAGTCGAAAAAGGATACAAAATTTGTGTCGGTAGAAGCAATTGAAATATTTTTGAGTTTTTTTTTTAAATACGAAAAATATGCATAATTCTAAGTAAATAGAAGGCATTTTTAATACAAGTATGTCTTATTTATCAAATTAATTGCTTTTAAATTGGTAATTGCCAGAAATTAAATTAAATTCGAGTTGGTTCATTAATTAAAACCAACTGTGAAAGTTGTTAAAAGTTCTAATATCGCCTAAGTAATTTTATAAAAATTCAAACATAATGAGAAATAATAAATTCGCCCTGCAAAAGAAAAGGTATAATTCGTTAATTGGAAATGAAAGATGGATCGCCCCTACGAAACAAATAGTTTATTATTAATTCTTATATAGATTTCGATTTTACAGTTTCTGGTGCTTTATAATTTGGAGCAGTTTTTTTTTTCGATGCGGGAATACTTTATTTTACATTTCACTTTGTTCGAACATAATAGTTGTGTCACCGTGTTTGTTGAAAAAAATATTTTTACACCTTGTAAAGCGCATCTGTACATTTCCTATTTCTAATATGTACATACATTAAACAAAAAGAATAATTAGCAAAGACTAGACGTAAAATATGTGATTATTTATTATTAGATAAAAAGACTTTAGTAGGCGCTATTTTCATTTGCAACTGCTTATACTTGTACTGTCTTAAAACTATTGAAAAAAACATTATTTTTTTTGTATAGTAAAGGGTTTTCCAATAAGGACTTGACAACTATTTTTCAAAATAAAATGCAGACCATTTGAGATATTTCAAAAACTTTATTATCGGGTTGAAGTACAATCAAAACATTTATGAATGGAACCCGACTTCGTTCATATGGCCACCGCGGGCACATTTGCAGCAGTCGATTCGTTGGACCCAATTTTCGATGACTCGGACACACAATTCGGCCGAAACGGCTGCTATTTCGCGTTCAATGTTGGCTCTGAGCTCTTCCAACGTTGTCGGCTTGTTGGCATAGACCAATGACTTGACGCAGCCCCAAAGAAAAAAGTCTAGAGGCGTTAAATCGCACGAACGAGGCGGCCAATCGACTGGTCCACTTCTTGAGATAACACGCTCATCAAACTTACTCTTCAATAAATCGATTGTAACGTGTGCTGTGTGGCTTGTGGCACCGTCCTGCTGAAACCACATGTTGTCCAAGTCCATATCTTCCAATTCGGGCCAAAAATAATCGGTAATCATGGCGCGATAACGAATACCATTCATAGTAACGTGACGATCATTATCGTCGACGAAAAAATATGGCCCTATGACGCCACCGGCATGCAAACCGCACCAAACAGTTATTTTTTGTGGATGAAGTGGTGTTTCATGAAGCACGTGTGGATTTTCATCCGACCAATAACGCATATTTTGCTTATTGACGAACCCATTGAACCAAAAATGAGCTTCGTCACTAAAAATGATTTTGCGATGAAATTGATCATCTTGGCGCATCTTTTCCAGAGCTCAATCGGAGTACGTACGCCGCTTCAAATGGTCCATAGACTTCAATTCTTGAGTCAGCTTGATCTCGTATGGGTGTAAACCAAGATCCTAACGCAAAATTCGCCATAAAGTGGTCTGGGCGATGCCCAACTCTTGAGAACGCCGTGGAATTGACTGATTTGGATCATTTGCTACGGACGTTTCAACTGCAGCGATATTTTCGACACTTCGACCAACCCGTTGTCTCACTGGCACGGCAACATCACACAACGAA
Source organism: Dermolepida albohirtum (assembly GCA_031893035.1). Taxonomy (NCBI): domain Eukaryota; kingdom Metazoa; phylum Arthropoda; class Insecta; order Coleoptera; family Scarabaeidae; genus Dermolepida; species Dermolepida albohirtum. The sequence continues at coordinate 18,255 of JAVIWB010002211.1, read as the reverse complement.
TATGTAGACTCGAGAATTACGACCGACAATCGGAGTTAACGCTCTTAAAGTAGCGGTCACCGACTCCGAATTTCTGTAGTAAATTTTTATAATTTGCAGACGTTGTTCGTTCGTGTACTTTACCATGATGAAAATATTAAGTTTACTGAATGAATCGACAGTGACAGTTCGATGATTTGTGAAAGGGTGCGTTCACAAATTGAATTAAAAGTTGTCAAGTTCCTATTGGAAAACCCTTTACTAACCAGCTGTTGAATTAAACCTAGAACTAGCAATTTTACTTTTTACAGCGTAAAAGAAAAAATACCCTTGACCAAATAGATTGTAACAAATTTATTTCAACAAATATGAAAAGAGGAATAAAGATTTGAGCTAAAAAAAGAAATGTGGAAGACGTTACCAATGACCGAATTGGACGGTTCTTTGTAGCCACCAGCCAACAACTTTTCCCATTGTATACACCTATTCCTTTTACATAACAATTCACTTTGCAGATCGGTAATGCAGACACAGGAACGATAACCTCCCACAGCGTGGTACCTGGCGTCATCAGCTCTCGGTGCCACAAAGTAACCAACTATTGAATAATTTATCGCCAAAATTTTTCATATTGGAAAATGACAGAGAGAAACATAAGGTAAATAGCGAAAGTCGAATTTTAGATTAATTGTTCTGGTTGACTTTAGTTAAGAGCCAACTTGAGTACCTTACTACATCGAAAGTCAATAGGAGCATAAAAGTATCCCTTAGCTTTTTAGGACAAGTTCATAACTAGATGAAAGGTCATGTTGCGATGTTATTTAATTAACTTTGAAGATTCTTTAGATGAGAGATTTTATGAAAACCCGAGTGAAGATTTTAGCTATGGAAATGATGTGGAAGATTCTATCAGTGGCCGAACTGGACGACTCTTTATGGCCATTGGACAACAATTTTTCCCACTGTATATACCTATCCCTTTACGTGACAACCCACTTTGTAGATCGGTATTACAGACACAGGGACGGTACTCTCCCGTAAATGGTACCTGGCGTGGGGAAAACTGTCGATCATCCTGCTCTCGGAAGCCACAAATTAACCGACCAGTTTCAGCAGTTCAAAAAATGCACGTTCAAAAGAAAATTGCATGAAAGCATAAGAAAGGCAGGGAGCATTAAAATTTCAAGGCGATTTGTCAAAAGCTTTAACAGATGTGTTCTTACGAAGGACCATGTTTCAATAACATGCTCATTTGGGATTAACTTTTCGAACCAATTACGGCGAAAAGTCCGACAAGAGAATCACATGACCTTTAAACATCGATTTTGATTGAATTGGAAGATGACATGGTTTCCTTTAGAGAATTTCTTCTCAAAAATTGACAATTACTGGTAATAAAATAAACCACGTACCTTGATGATCTTCCAAATTCTGGATAGGGTCTTCTTCGCGTACAATACTTACCTGAAACAAGAATAATAATAGTAATGCCTTTATTGAATTATAAATAAAAAACCAAACAATATTGACAATAAAAAGATGGTAATGTATAATCAACTAACGCACGAATTTAAACATTTTAACTGTTAACAACTATTTCTTTATTCTCCCAAACCCAAATCGAATTCATCGTCCGTAAGATTAACACGCAAAGAATAAACTGTGGAACATACTACAAAGTAGTTGAAGAAAAATGTAAATTGAAACTCTTATAAAAAACTAATTGATTTTAGAAAATAAATGTTTAATAAATATACCCTTTGAAATTTAATCAATTTTCACACAGAATTTATTTGCAAATAAATAACGCATTGGGTTGGCAACTAAGTACTTTCGGTTTTGTAGTACAAAATAAAACACTTTTTTTTTAAACAAAGAATAGTTTTTAATCAATTATATATTTTCCATTTTGCTCAATGACCTTTTGCCATCTTTCTTTCAGCTGCATGATTCCGCGCTCATAAAATTTCTGGTCCTTATCAGCAAAAAACTGAACCAGGTGCGAGTGAAGGTCATCGTCATTTGTGAAAGTTTTACCATTCAAAGAATTCTGCTGATGGTGCTAGATCAGGGCCGTATGGGGGATGTGGCATCACTTCCCAGCCAAGCTCTAATAGTTTTCCACGAGTTGCCAAAGATGTGTGAGGCCTTACATTATCTTGGTGGAAAACTACACCTTTCCGATTTGACAATTCTGGCCGTTTTTCTTTGATTGCTTCATCCAGTTTTATTAATTGTTGACAGTAAACATCAGAATTGATCGTTTGGTTCCTTGGAAGCAGCTCAAAAAACACAACACCTTTGTAATCCCACCAAACTGACAGCATGATCTTTTTTGAATGCAATTCAGCTTTCGATGTGGTTTGAGCTGGTTTATCGTGTTTGCTCCATGATCGTTTTCGAACTATGTTACTGTACAGGACCCATTTTTCATCACCAGTGATGATTCTTTTTAAGAAAGGGTCGGTTTCATTTCGTCTAAGGTGCATATCGCAAAAGTTGATTCTTTGTGTTAAATGAATTTCTTTCAATTCGTGAGGTACCCAAATATCAAGCTTCTTAACTAGCCCAAGACATTTTAAATGTTTTTCAATTGTTGTGTGCGATACATGTAGCCTCTCCGCAACCTCTTGAACAGTTATATGATGATCCTCTTCAATTATGACTTTGATTTGGTCATCATCAACTTCAGTAGGCCGACCAGAACGTTGCTCATCTTTGAGGGAAAAATCTCCAGAATGGGATTTTTTATACCAATTCTGACACGTGCGCTCTGTTAAGCAATTAGCACCATAAACTTCATATATCTTTTTGTGAGCTGCAGCAGCTTTCTTTCCTTTACGGAAATAAAATAGTAAAATATGTCGAAAATGTTCGTTTCTGCACTCCATTTAAAATTAACCCACAACTAATAGCTTTAATAAAAATCACGCACTACTTGCTTCTGAAGTTACATCAATGTGACTAGTATCACGCGACAAACGGTAAAGTACAGCCCTAACATACGTTATACAAAAAATAAAGCCACGCTCTCTATCAGTAAAAACCGAAAGTACTTAGTTGCCGACCCAATAGTTTATAAATGAGAAAAAAAATAAAAATCCTACCTCACTCCACTCCTGGTCACCGGCCACCAAAGACACCACAGATTTGGATGAATCTTGAGATATAACCCGACTACCATTTGGATGTAGTTCCATTTATATGATGCTCCTGAAAAAATATCATTCTTAAATGGTAAGGTGCCTAGTGTTAAATAGGATGTGTGTGTGTATATTGCAAGAATTTAAAAATTTTAACTGTTAAAAGCTATCACTCTATTCTCTCGAGCCCAAACCGAATTCATCGTCCGTAAGACTAACACGCAAAGTTCTCTTCATTAAAGAACAAACTAAAGAGCATACTACAAAGTAATTGAAGAAGGATGCGAATTAAAACTTTTATAAAAAAGTAATTAATTAGAGAAAACAAATGTCTAATAAATGTAGGCTTTGAAATTTATTAAATTTCCGCACAGCTTATTGTTTTGACGAATTAACGAGTAGCTGTCTCGTAATAAAAATAATCGAATTTATTTGCAAGGAAATAACGTAGTTTATAAATGAGAAAAAACAATAAAAAATCCCACCTCACTCCACTCCTGGTCACCGGCCACCGAAGCCACCGCAGATTTGGATGAATGTTGAGATGTAAGCCGACCATCATTTGGATATAATCCACTTTATATGATGCTCCTGAAAAAATATTATTTTTAAATAGTAAGGTGCCTAGTATTAAACAGCATGTGTGTATATACATACATATATTGCTGATTTATTAAGTGAAAAAACTACTACCCTTTAGGAAATATCTAATATCTAGTCATAAAAAACGAAATAACATTTAAATAATCTAAATTAGGGTACTTTAATAATGAAACTATCTAAAATATGAATCTATTCGAATAATATTATGCATGGATTATTGAAAAGCTCAAAATTAAGTAATATATTCTATTAAAATAAAAATAACCACGTACCTTTGCCTTTTTTTTACTGCAACTTATCCTCGAACGAAGTAACTGACCTCTGCTGATCATCTAAATAAAACAATATATTATCCAAAGAGAATTAATGTTTTCCATTAAATATGGAACATTACACATACTTATATAAAAGTACAAGCACGACGTCACATTTCAAATATTTTTTTGTTAGTGATTCTCGGCATTCTAATTGTTCAAATACATGTAGGGCAAAAATGAACCTCTTTTCGATGAATATTTGTTGTCGTGTACATTCTATTCATTATTGTTGAACATATTTGCGAATTTTAAAGCTAAACAGGTTGATTCTTATTTTAAAAAAAGACATGCAAAGTTTGCGTGTCACATGGTTATAAGAAATGCAATTTTTAATATAATAAAAATATGAGATTTTTTAAATAATTTCTGTGACATTTTTATATTTGCAGAAGCACATTAACGTGTATATACATATATGTACATGTATTTATGTATATGTACGACATATACGTATATACATATATAAGCATATATGTATATGTACATATATTTTATACATAAAACTTATTGTCTAAACGAATGCTTATTATACAATCAAATTAATCAATTCGGAAATCATTAACATCTCCATATATATATATATATATATATATATATATATATATATATATATATATATATATATATTGATTTACGTATGTAGTACAGTGTGAGCAACAATGAGTGACCTGATATACACTTCTTTCCATACATATCACCTCAATATTTACTTCCTCTTAAAAGTGAAATTAGACAGTGTCTCGCGCAATTCTAATAATTATAATAAAAATATGCTAGCTACTATGTAAACAGCAAATACTACTGTGCAAATTACTTTAAATTGTAATATTGATAAAAACACATTTGGTATGTACTAAAGTGTAGGCACAAATATATATATATATATATATATATTAAAAAAATACTTTGTTCTATACACTGCACGTCAATGAAAGGTTAATAACATGAACATAGAGTAGGAAAACTCACTAGAAATTACTAAACTGCTAACTTCAGATAGAAAAAGGGAAGTAAGTACTGATATAGGGTGTGCGGAAAGTAGTAAAAGATCAGGTCAATCATTGTTGCTCACTCGTTATAGAGTTCGATTATTTAGAGAAGAAACTTCAAGGTCAATGGGCTCGGACGAAATTTGGTTTAGGACGAGTCAATTATGCGCTGAAGGGGCGACCCTGTTTGCAGTGGTGTCCATTGTTGTTCGTGTGTTTATAGTGTGTGTGCTGTTTTCGCTGTTTTTACTTGTTAACTTCTTAATTTATATAAAAGACTATTTTTTCAAAACCATTTTATCAGTGGTAAGTGAAAAATTATTACGATTGAAGTAAAAAATATATACAGAAATATTAAAGTTAGGTAAAGTATTGTTTGGATGCCACCGTGTTACGCCTATGGTAGAATCTCGTCGCACAGATTTTGATGAGTCATAGTTTCTTCTCTAAATAATCGAACTCTAACAATATAATATTAAGAAACTTACCTTCACATTGACTTTCCTGTAGCCTTTCCTTAAACACCGCCACACGAGATTCGATATGAACTTCTGCAAAAGTATCGATCTGTTATACAAAGAAAATTAACCATTCCGATTAAATATTGAACATTATACAATATAATTGATAAATTATTTTGCAACGCGTTTCGAAAATTACCTTTTTGTCGCTTCGAACATGGTTATTTTATGTTCCAATATATTTTCCCGTAATACAAAATTTTGAACATAAAACCGAAAACGTCTATATTTTACTCATGTAAATGGATAAATTTTATATTTTAATAATCACATTATGAATAAAGTATTTGCGTTAATTGTCCGAAAACATGTAATTCGTGTCGAATCTTGATTTCAATTTAAATCTTCGATGAGTCATTTCTTGTTTACAAAAAGATGCGGTCTTTGCGTATCACATGACAGGTCATGGCAACTTACGATTTTCTAATTTCAAAATTAACAGTGCCAACCTGAATTTTTAAACAGGTAGAAATATTACTGGATTATTTTTAATGTAAAATACATAATTCTATACTTCTAACGAAAAACAAAGATTATAATCTAAGCTAGCAAAGTGAATGAATTATTTAATAATTTATATTATCTATATAACTTGTGTATTTATCCTATGCACAATTAATTTTTACACTTACATTTGAAAATATACATTAGCTCGTCGAATAGAGATATTTTCCTACATAAACGGGCAATTTGTTCATATATATGTATAAATATGTATTAGTACTGTGCAATCGGTCATTACATTCTTATAATTTACGGGATATCAAACTTTCAATGCTCCAGTTGTTTATTATAACACGATTAATAGAAAGATGTGGTAGTAAATAAAACACCGATTATTATTTAAGATATTTACTACATCGCCATTAATTTCTGTGTTATTTCAATACATGCAAAAACACATCCAGAACTTATACGCCTACATGAACGACATATTTATATATGTACATCTTCTACATCTGAAATTTATTGTCTAAAAATGCGTATTGAAGTTAAACATTGGAATTAATCAATTAGAAAATCATTAATATCTCCATATACATATATACATACATGTGTAATATTACATTATAATATCGATTAACGTACCTTTACATTGATTTTCCTGTAGCCTTTCTTTAAACACCCTCACATGAGATTCGATATGAATTTCTGCAAAAGAATCGATCTGTTATGCAAAGAAAATTGACCTTTCTCATTAAATATTGAACATTATACAATGTAATTAGTAAATTACTTTGCAACACGTTTCGAAAATTACCTTTATGTAATTTCAAACACGACCGAACTACAAATAGGATACCATATCTACATATTTATTTTGTGTTCTAATATATTTTCCCGTACTCGAGTACGTTTTATTCATGCGAATGGATTAATTATATATTTTAATAATCACATTATTAACAAAGTATTTGCGTTAATTGTCCGCAAACATGTCATTCGCTTCGAATCTTGATTTCAATTTAAATTTTCAACGCGTTGGTTCTTGTTTTGAAATCATACGATTTTTGCACATCACGTGATATGTCATGGCAACTTACGATTTTCTAATTTCAAAATTATTACTACGAAACCTAGTTTTTTGAACAGGTAGAAGTGCTATATATGCATATAAGTATACATATCCTACATCCGAAATTTATTGTCTAAATGAATATATATATTTACGTAATAATAATAATAAATTAATATGACATTATAATCTCAATAAACATACCTTTACATTGATTTTGCTATAGCCTTTCTTTAAACGCTCGACACGAGATTCGATATGAACTTCTGCAAAAGAATCAATCTGTTATGCAAAGAAAATTAATCTTTCTCATTAAATATTGAGTAATTAGTAAATTATTTTGCAACACCTTTCAAAAATTACCTTTTTGCCGCTTCAAACAGGGTTATTTTCTGGTATTCTAAAATTTTGCATACAAAACCGGCAACGGGTATATTTTACTCATGCGAATGGGTAAATTGTATATTTTAAGAATCACATTTTCAACAAAGTATTTGCGTTAATTGTCCGTAAACGCGTAATTCATTTCGAATTTTGACTTCAATTTAAATTTTCGATGAGTCATTTCTTGTTTACAAAAAGATGCAGTCTTTGCGTATCACATGACATGTCATAGCCACTTACGATTTTCTAATTTGAAAATTAATACAACGAGGCCTTGATTTTCGAACAGGTAGAAATATTGCTGGATTATTTTAATGGAAAATATATATATTCGATACTTCTAAGGGAAAAGAAAGATAATAATTTAAACTGGCAAAATGAATGAATTATTTAGTGATTTATATTATCTATATAACTTGTGTATTTATTCTGTACACAATTACTTTTTGCACTTACATTTAAAAATATACATTAGCTCGCGGAATAGAAATACTTGTCTACATAAAAAGGCAATTTGTTCATAATATATGTATAAATATGTACTGATACTATGCAATCGGTTATTACATTCTTATATTTTACGAATATTAAATTTCTAATTTCATCAAATTGTTTATTACCTTTGCGATGATGTTACTGCAACTTCTGCTCAAACACCGACTATTATTTAGGATATTTACTACATCACCATTAATGTCTGTTATATTTCTACACATGTAAAAATACATTACAGTGTAGATGGCAAAATTTACTAAATAAAATTCAAAACTTACAAAAATATGTATTTATGTATACGACATACATGTATGTTATATAAGTATGCATATCCTACATCTGAAATTTATAGTCTAAATGTCGTTATTAAAGTTAAAAATTTAAATTAATCAATTCGGAAATAATGAATATCTACATACACTTATATATATACATATTTAGTATTACATTATAATATCGATAAACCTACCTTACATTGATTTTGAGGTAGCCTTTCCTTAAACACCACCCTCACGTGAGATCCGATATAAACTTCTGCAAAAGAATCAATCTGTTATGCAAAGAAAATTAATCTTTCTCATTAAATATTGAACATTATACAATGTAATTAGCAAATTATTTCTCAACACGTTTAGAAAATTACCTTTTTGTCGCTTCAAACAGGATTATTTTGTGTTCTAATATATTTTTCCCCTACTTTAAAAATTTGCACATAAAACCGAAAACGAATATATTTTACTCACGTAAATGGATAAATTGTACATTCTAATAATCACATTTTTAACAAAGTATTTGCGTTAATTATCCGTAAATATGTCATTCGCTTTGAATCTTGATTTTAATTTAAATTTTCGACGCGTTGGTTCTTGTTTTCAAATCATGCATCACGTGACATGTCATGGCAACTTACGATTTTCTAATCGAAACGTTAATGTTTTAATGAAAATACGTACATTTTAAGCTTTTAACGAAAAAGAAAGATGATAATCTAAGCCGGCAAAATGAATGAATTATTTAGTGATTTACATTATCTATATAACTTGTATATTTATTCTATATCATAATTAATTCCTGCACCTACATTCGAAAATGTAAGTATATTAACTGGCGGAACTGAAATTAAAAATTTACGCGACTATTACATTCTTATGATTTACAAATGTCAAACTTAGTAGTAATAAAAGCATGAAGTTATCATTTCTTGATACTAGAAATAAAGAAAAATGTAAAATATAATAATTTATTAAATGACCAAGTACATTTGAATTATTCTTTTAAATTGTATTTCACGTCCGCTTTGAAAATAATTTAGTTGACTAGAATACTTTCGGTTTGTATTAGATTTACCTTTTAGTCTGAAAAAGTCACAGTACTGTCGAAATAATTGTTCACCTTTTCAATAAAGATATTTTGTGAAAGTCACACAACTGAGTTTTGTGTTTAATTTGTGTATGGATTTTCGTCAAGTAAAAGTAGCATCATTTATTTATATTGATAATAAATTTGAAGTAGAGTATATTAAGATTTGACACTCGAAAGGGATGTAATACAAATAAATGTGCGGTTTTGGGTATAAAGAAAAAGTGAAAAGTAGACGCGTTAAAAGAAAAGAAGCTTTGGGGCGATCGAGAGTATCAAAGCGATAATAAGATGAAATTATATCGCATTACATTAACAGTAAGAGATCCTCCTATTTCAAGCAAATGTTCTAAAACTCTGCTTAACAGCGTCTCGCGATATGCACATCTCCTCTCGCTTATTACTTTTTTAAATCTATTGACCAAGATATCGTCTTTTGTATAGTGCTTTGCAACTGTTGAAAGCCTATGAATTATTTAATAAAATTTCTTTTTTCAAACCATCTTGTAACAAAAATTTTTACCAATGAAGAAATTAAAAACCACGTCAGTCTAGCACACTTCGGGAAGAAAAAAGTGCGTGCATTTGTTTGCATTTTTATATCAAATAATCTTAGCTACATTCCTATTACAATAAACACTCAAGTAAAGCTTCGATCTAGCAGGGAGATAAGCACAAAATACTACCGTCTTATATCACACACTGTTCATAATTATATGTTGTTTACTGAAACGGTGTGCACATATATTATTCACGTATCACATGATAATCTAATTTGTAAAAATTCGACACACACACGCGCAATAAATAGGGTACAAGCAATTTTTTTACTTGCTCTTATGGCAATGCCGGTAGATAAAATCCGGTCGGCGTAGGGAATTTTTCATGTAAAGTATTTTAAGAACTTAATGCACGAGTTCTCATTTCACCTTATCTCACGTTCACTTCAGTGTGCCTGGAATAAATCTTCCAAGGTTTTCAGCCATTTTCCATAAATTACTACGAACTTGATAAGCTCTCGTGTGCCTAATGATTCTCAAAATGTTCATACTGCATACAATACGTATGTACATTGTTCCTTGGTAACAATAATTTTATAACTTACAATATGACAAATTCATGTACAGAATGGAATCAAATAGAGACAGAGATGTAAGAGATAATATTGCAGTGAATTAATTTTGTTAATCTAGGGACCAATAACTACGCTTGAAAGTGAGAATTTTTTCGATCTTTCTCTGATTTAAAATGTTGAACGGACAGAGGTAAAAAGCTATTTCAACAACAATAATTTTTCTTATATATGAGCTGTAATGAAGTCGTAAAAAGATGGACACATACGAACTGAACAAATTTCAATAGCACAGAATAAAAACATTTAAAAAAAATCGTATCTAATCTCCCTACACTGAATTGCACAAATTTTGAAACGGTATAAACAAAATACAACACAGTTCAACACAAAGGTTGTGAAGATCGTGGTTAAAAATAAAGAATCGATGAATTACCCAAAAATTTTGTGCAATTCAGAGTGCAGAGATTATATACGGATTAAATTCGTTGTGCAGTTTGTTTGCACCGAGAAAGATTTAAATGAGAAATATGAAAAAATGCTCGTTGCACCAATTAAAACTAGTTTAGTAATGAATTACTCATTATACAGGGTATCCTAGAACATGTGGGTAAATTTGCCGGAAATACAAATTTTATATAAATATTATATTCTCCTATATCTTTTTTTCTGCTAGAACTCATCCCTGCTGAGACATTTAGTCCTCAACATAGGATGGGATATGATGAATTGTTCTTGAGAAACACGAAATTCTAGGATTAAATAAAGAAACAATTTATTTCAATATCATAGCAATTCGTGGACAATAATCTTAGTCGAAAGCTAAAAATAAGGACCTAATTAAAACTTTCGTAATGAGGTTTCACATGAACTGCAGGTTCCATTTAATATCTGCTTCCTTAATGCAATTTATGGCACGTTAATAGATTCGAATACCACGGTTCTCTGTGGTCGAGTGGTTTAGATATGCGAGCGGCAAATATGAGATCGAATCTCATCAAAGATCGCATCGTATTTAACGACGGAAAAAGCAGTATAAAATTAGAACGTTTGAGTAAGTAAGCTGTTGTGTGAATAATATTTAATTAATAGTGGCAGTCGTCAAAAATGTAAGTAGCGTGGGGTGATATCAGTCTACGAAGTTAAAACATTCGCTCCGTATAATGCCAAGCAAGTTGGTGCCAAAGCGAGGCCTGTGTAATTAATAGATGTTGAGTATATGTATACATACTTATATATGTACTTACACTACAGGCAATAAGTGAGGGATCACTTATCATAAATAACAAAGCACTTGTATTTTAGACACATCCTTTAGACTTTTACCTGTTTCGGTGAGAATAATTGAAATAACAGTTGTAAATGTAATTCTGAGAAGGATTATTCAGATTATTATTATAAATTAGATAAATATATTTGTTTCTGAAAAATATTGTAAATCCTTTTAACAGTTTTATGGCATCTATTTACTAGAAATATTTTATATACCCCAATAAATTTAATAGGGTTTACAACGCAATATTATTACAATGGTATTAGGAATTCATAGTAAATTATTTAGCAATTTAAAAATTAGTTTTCGTGCAGCATTTGTCCGAGTAAGTTGCAATACGAGTATTTGAGAACAGACGTAAAAGTAACTTACAAAAAGGCCGAAAAGAAAGGAACTTAACGCAGAAACTCGTAGTTCTATAATAACGTTACATGGTGAAAAATTTTCACTGCGGCAAATAGCCCAAAAGTTAAATTTATCTTATCACGCGGTGCAAGGAGCAGTGAAACGATATTCACAAAGTGGATCACTACAACCAATAAAACGTTGCGGAAGGCCAAGGGTAACTACCAGACAAGAGGATTTGCGCCTAAAAGTACTATCAAAACGAAATAGGCGCCTCACAGCTCCTCAGCTTCGAGCAGAGCTGAATGAAGGCCGTTGAAAGCCGGTGTCACTGACTACTATAAAACGACGTTTGACAAAGGCGGGACTACATGGGCGTATTGCAGCTCGAAAACCATTATTGAATCCACGAAATCGTAAAAAACGGTTACAATGGGCCCAGGACCATCAACGCTGGGACATGGAAATGTGGAAGCAGGTGTTATGGACAGATGAGTCAAAGTTCCAAGTGTTTGGTAGTAATCGACGAGTTTTCGTTCGAAGACAAGTGGGTGAAAGGATGTTACCCGAACGTGTAGTGCCAACTGTTAAACACGGGGGAGGTTCTGTGCTTGTTTGGGGATCCTTTTCCTTCGATGGTGTAGTAGATTTGTACCGCATTGAAGGCATTTTAAAAAAAAGAGCGGTACCTGAAGATTTTGGAGGAACATGGAATTCCGTCTGGATTAAGGTTAATTGGTGAAGGTTTTCACCTACAACAAGATAATGATCCCAAACACACTTCCCAACTTTGTAAAAACTATGTGAATCAAAAAGAGGAGGAAGGCGTGCTGATAAATATGATTTGACCACCACAATCACTCGATCTCAACCCTATCGAATTACTGTGGGATAAATTAGATAGAAACGTGAGAGAAAGCTGTCCACAATCGCAGAAACAGCTTTGGGAGCAACTTACAAGGGTGTGGAATAATTTACCAATGTATACGCTCCAGAAACTTGTATCGCAGTTGCCTAATATTTGTAAAGAAATTTGTGGATACTTCGACGAAAGTCGAATATGATAAGAAATTCTACAGAATACGTTGAAATTATTTTATTTTATAAGGAAAACTGTTCATTTGTCTCATAGATATAGTTTTGTAGAAATATACGTTTTGTTTCACTGAGCGTGCATGTTTTTTTAAATTTCATCTACTGATCCCTCACTTATGGCCTGTAGTGTATACCATAATTTTAGTTTCATCAAAATTTTAGTATTAGTCGTGTTGCCAAAACTTCCGTTTCGAGTTCAAATTGGCAATTGAGCAAGTCTTCCCGTATGTGAATAGCGGTGAAATGAAATATAAGAGTAATGTTAATGCTTCCTTTAGATAATCCCCCAATTACATTGGGAAAAACTATTTTCTTCCCATAAATGCCAGACTAGAAAATCACAAACTCGGAGATAACCGCAATAAATCCACATAGCGACAGATATAATATCGACGTTCCACTGAAAATTCGCCGAGGTCGTCCCTTTCTTTTTTTTTTTTTTCAATAAAGGTACATCGCTTCAGATTCATCCATCGAAATCTATTGTTTACTCCTTCGCGGATCGGTGAATTTCTCTATTCTGTAACGCGATCGATGACAACAACGTGGGGGCACATTTCGCAAAAGTAAATTTCAGGTCACGACATTCAACTTGAACGTAAATTATTTCCGTCTATGGAATATTTTGTTTACGGAAGAGGAGAAGGAGGAGGAGGAGGAGAGGGAAGTTTCTCATTTCTGTTACCTCCTTAATCTCTTTCTCGGCTTCTAGTTACTGTTTAGAATTAATTATGGTGATCCGCGAGCTTTTCCTGATTGTCTTGGAATTAATTCACCAAACGAAGGAGAAAAACGCGCAAATACTTTAAGGCGGTATCATATGCATACCGATGAATCAATTTGCATGATAGATTTAGCTTAAATTTAATTAGTTTTCTCAAAACTCACGGCTAATTGGAAGATGATGATGTTCCTTATTAAAGAAACAATTTTCGAACGTCTCTTGACAGTCATTTATTATTTCAAAAACGTTATCCGCAAACCGTCAAAAAGAGAAATTTTGAAAAAAAGAGGATATTTCAAATTACGTAACATTCGATTTCATCAAAGCAAAATGGATATCCATAAAAAGCCATTTTTCCATATTTTATTACGTCTACACCTGATGTTAAAATATTAAAGTATTGAGATCGATAAGTGACATCTCTTCAATATTTCGTCTTCCATTTTCCGTGCGTTATTTTTCTGATATTCCCGCGGGAGATTAAAATGTTTTCCCTTTATGTTCGCTCGAACTTTTTATGTCATCAAAGAGGACGGTTCGTTATATTTGCAGATCAATTTTATTACTACTCGAGAATGTTTTAAAAGAAGACTGCTAATTCTTTTAACATTTACGTTGCTTACATCGTTTCAATTTTTTTTATTGGTAGTTCGTAAATATATTTAAAACCAAAATCGAGAAAGATATAAAAAGGAAAGGAAATTTTCCAGACGAGAGTTGAAAGCATTTGCTTGTAAGCTTTTTAATCACTTTGAAAACATAAATAAATCAAAAGAAATTCGTTTAAATTGTAATTACAATAATTAAAATACCTAGTCCTGCCATAAATACCGATATAAAGGTTTTTAAGTACAAAAAGAAAACTGCAAGTTGGATTTAAATTATTTTTTGACAGTTTATTTTGGCAATAGTAAGCTACAAAATACAATGCAAATTACTCGAAATAGCCGCCATTTGCCTTAATACAACGCCGAAGTCTGCAGGGCCACTCATCAATCGCTGTACGGACGATATTCATGGGAAAATTGTCGACTGCTTCTGTTAACGCTTGCTTCAATGATTCCAGGTTGCGATGGCGTCTTCTACAGACCATGCCCTTTAATATTGACCACAGTTTGTAGTCGAGCGGATTTAGGTCTGGGCTTGCTGACGGCCAATAGTCAGTACTAATAAACTCAGGTACATGATTTTCAAGCCATTGCTGAGTTGTTTTGGCCTTGTGAGCGGGCGCAGAGTCTTGTTGGAATACCCATGGTTGGTTTTGGAACATGGTGTGGTCCAGGGACTCCACTACATTGCTTAAAATGTCTCGCTGATAGTTTTTGGCCGCTGTTTTAACACCTTTTTCACAAAAATGCAAGGAAGTGACACCGTCATAGGATACTTTCCACTAAACCATCACTGAAGCAGGAAAATGACCTTGCTGAATCCTTGGTACCACTTCACTGGCTTCCTTGGAGGACAGTGCATACACTCTATCATTCTGCTTGTTAAAAGTTTCTTCCACGGTAAAAATTTTTTCATCAGAAAACAGAATTTTTTTGTAACGCTCTTTGCCGTACAACGATATCAGGTGTCTGCATTTTTTCTTCCTATTCTTTTTTAATTCAACGTTAAGGCGCTGTCCTGTTTGTCTGTTGAAAGCTCCAAGTCCTAGGTCTTGTTTAATGATACGGCTCATGGTTCTCGGAGCAATACCCATTTCACGAGCCATGATTTTCTGTTTGCGGACAGGATGTCGATTGATGCGGGACCTCAGCATTGATGGCCTGTGGTGTACGAACTATGCGAGGCCTACCAGATCTTTTACGGTCGATTACATTTCCAGTATCAATGAATATCTTAACAGTACGATACACAAACACACGCGTAATATTTAACGGTTTCAATAAATCAAAAATACGGGCTCTTTCTATTCCACACTTATGAAGTGCAATAACCGCAATACGGCTCTCTTTATCCGACCATTCCATAATGACGACTCACGCTATAGCGAAATTGTTCGGCACTTTTGTAAAGCATATATCAAATGTCAGAACTGCCAACATAAAATTTTTGTGCTTTCAAGTTATCATCTGCAAAAAGGTGCGTTTACACTTGTATCAATACTTATGGCAGGACTAGGTATATTCACAGTTGATATATTCTTTCCTTCAATACCATACTTGTTAAGGCAACTCCCTGTTTTAAAAACTCTGTGTAATTGAAATAAAGCACGCAAATGTTTTAAACAATTTTATTTTGAACAACGAACTGTTCGGTTTGTGGAGGTACATGTGCATATCTGTAATTCTACTAGTTTAAATATAAAATTTCAAATATTAAATAGAAAAGAGACAGTCCGAATTGTTCTATCCGTATAAATATCAGTTAAACTACGTACGTTACGAAAATCTATATACTTTGTCCATGTTACCAACAGTAATTCTTTCGGGAGAGACCTACTTTGAATAGTGGTCATAAAAAATAACATCATGGCATCATAGCAGCTGATAGCTCAGTGGTAAGTTACTAGCTTATCATGCCAGGTGATGTCTCGGCATCGAGTCAGATAATCTGCTGTTCGAGAACGCTTTTCCTTTCCAGTTTAAGCGAATGTTGACAGCCAAAGATCTTAGTTCGCATCACGAACGCGAACTTAATATAATTCGTGATCTGACATGACTGACATAAAATTTATTTTGCTTTTTGAATAACACATCCTAATATTGCCGATGCCTCCTATAATAGAAGCTGTTGCTTGATGTAATGGCAGGATTATCATCATTATTGTTGGTATTGAATGTAATGATTAAGATGCTAAAAACAAATTCTCAACTACTCCCAACAGAAACATCCAAACA
Organism: Dermolepida albohirtum; assembly: GCA_031893035.1. Classification (NCBI taxonomy): domain Eukaryota; kingdom Metazoa; phylum Arthropoda; class Insecta; order Coleoptera; family Scarabaeidae; genus Dermolepida; species Dermolepida albohirtum. The sequence goes on along the minus strand of JAVIWB010002211.1, from coordinate 1,597 downwards.
TTTCGTTGGGCCTATAATAATACATATCTAGTTCTTATGTAATGCACATTATTTTTTTTACTTCTATTTAAAAAGCTTAAAACATAATTATTTTTCGAGATTAAAAATGAATAAAAAAAGCACGAACCAACGCCAATTACGAAAACAATTTCATTTTAATTTATGTTTCGTGTTATTTTATCATCCTTCAGCGGCAATTTCTAATCAGCACACGTACTCCGAATGCACCACGATTTTTAAATTGAAAAGATACGAGCGATGGATAACAAACGCCGTTCCCTTCCATTCGAAACAAAGGCTCTTCCGAACATCCACTTTCAAAAGATCCTAAAATGTAATACACATTCTGCTACAACGCGAAATGTCTCCGAATTTAGTTTATTTCCGGAGGAAGATTTTTTCTTTGTGTTGTGTGTGCAATGCACCGCGCACTACGGAATCTATTTGTTTGTGTGCTCGGAAAATTCATATTCGAATAGAAAAAAATAAACAAAGCGAAAGATGAAAACTGCGGGGACAGAATCACGAACAATAATGTGTCCCCTTTTTATCCTGAAATTACATTTATTTCAGCAAGAATTTTTTTTGAATTTTTGTTATTGCAGAGACATGGAGAAAGAGTCACGTGGAGAATTCGCAAATGTAATTTGAGTACGATTAAATTGATGAAATTGAAGTTTTCTTCTGTTTACGTGGTGAACTCGATATTTGGGAATGTGTAGAAGAAATCGAATTTCTTTGATTTGGAAATTATTTGAATTTTATCGACTAACTAAAAAGTTATCATCGTTAATTTTCATTTCATGAAATAGAGAATATTTTTAACATTTGCAATACAAAAATTCTGTATGTAAAATATTGAAATAATTTATTTTCAAAACTATAATCTGGCTCCAACCATAATATTCGACAGGCTACAGACCAACATCTTAACCAGAGTTAACCATCAATATGAAAGAAGTTCATATTGAAATTAGTCAAACTATTCCTAAAGAAAGAGGTTTGACACGAGGCGACCCCTTTTTTTCTTCCTTCGAAGGTTGATCTAGATCTATGTTAATCCTCGCTTCAGTCACTTATTTCTTCTCAGATAGTGCCTTTGAGCATTCTCAATACAGATTTTGGTCCAATATGTGTACGAGCGGTGTTTCCAATATTCTGGGAATTGGTGCTATACTTAAATAACGCAGAACTTATACGCAATGTTATTGATGCCAGACAAGTCTTGACATGTTTATGCAACTATCTAGTGCAACATTGTTCAGTCTGATTTAGGTATTCGACTGACGTAGAGGCGTTTTAGTAGCACTGTTTTTGTAACCATGGAACACGCGGCAAAATCTCAAAGAGCGATAATTTTCTTTTTGTAGAAAGAAAATGTGAAAACTTCAGAAATTATTAGTCGTCTGCAAAGAGTATTTGGTGAATCTGCAGAATCCAAAATTACTGTTTATCGGTGGATCGATCGTTTTAAAGCCGGTAGAACATCACTAGAAGACGATCCACGCAGTGAGCGGCCACGCACGTCGGTAATTGAAAGAAACATTACTGCCGTCGAAAACCTACTGAAAAATGACAGGCGAAAGACTATTCGTCA
>JAVIWB010002210.1:105000-298250 GCA_031893035.1 Dermolepida albohirtum | reverse complement strand
ACTTTGTATTAGTGATTCTGAATTATATTATTTATTTATATATTTGTTCTGGTAGATATACACTGCAGGCCATAAGTTTGGAATCACTTGCATAAGTTAGGAATCACTTCTGAATATAATGAAAATATTGTAGTGGCTTTAACAAACATTGTAAAAATAAAACAATATTAATATACCAAAACGTTTTATTATAAAATAAGCAGGAAAAAAAGCAAATTTTATTTATTTACATCCACTTATTTTTATTATCAACTAAACGGACTTTTCATCGAAATAACCTCCTTTTGCTTTATTGACGGCAGCACACAATCGCGGTAAACGAGACACTAATTTTGTTAAGGGTTTCATTGGGTATATTTGCCCAAGAATCTTGTATAACTTGCCACATGTGAGTCTGGGACGTCGGACACTTTTCACGCACTTTTCTATCCAATTCTTCCCACAACAGCTCTATTGGATTGAGGTCTGGCGATTGTGCCGGCCAAACCATGTTTTGTAAAACACCGTCAGCTTCCTGTTGTTGGAGATATCCTCTACATAAATGAGAAGAATGTTTTGGGTCGTTGTCTTGCATGAATATAAAGTTTTCTCCAAGTAATCTCAGACCGGAGCGCACAGCGTTGTGTTCGAGAATCTGTCTGTAACCCTCCTTTTTCAAAACTCCGTCGATTTTCACCAGATCTCCTACACCAGCCGAAGAAAAACATCCCCAAACCATTACAGAACCGCCACCATGTTTTACCGTGGGCACCACACATTGCGGTAACATTTTTTCCGTAGCAGTTCTTCTTACAAATATCCGACGTCTGGAACCGAAGACCTCGTACTTTGATTCGTCGGTCCATAGTACTTTTTCCCACTGTTCTATTGTCCAATCTTTGTGTAACTTAGCCCATTGTAGCCTTTTTATTTTATTTTGCGGACGTAGAAGCGGTTTGCGAACTGCTACACGTCCCATCAGTCCAGCCGCTCTGAGTCGCCTTTTTACTGTGGTTAAAGAGATCCGAGTTTCACGCTCCCTGTTAAACTCACCGCGGATTTGCGAGGCCGTTAATCTTCTATCTCTTTTCGACGTCAATATAATTGTCTGATCTTCTGCAGGAGTTGTAATTTTTGGTCTTCCTGATCGTTTTCTGTCCGTATACCCTCCAGTAGACTGGTATCTTTTAATTGTATTTTGTACACCTTTGTACGATATCTTCATTCTTTTCACGATATCCCGTATAGAATCTCCCCGATTATGATGACTAATAATTTCTACACGTTTTTCTAGCGATATCTGCTTTCTCTTCGCCATAATCAAACGATGGTTACTGATTCTACACACTTTTATCTGTCTACACACTTTAAATGATACGAAGCAACTAAAATATTCTCATTACTTCAAAATGTATAAATACTTATAAATATAACAACTAAATGTAATTACAAAAGGTTTATGCGGAAGGGTCTGCAATAAAATTTGTCCATTCCAGGTAATCGTTCATTATGCAGAAATATTACCTGCTCGAATAAATAATACCGCACGCAGAGTTTCCTTAATCTCTGGTTATTTTCCAACTATTAATGCATTTAAAACTACATATTTTATGTAAAGCTTTATAATGTACTTAAGAATAATCCTTTGTACTTATATCAAGGTAATACGAACGTAACATAGATAAATTTTAATTTTTATGAATTTACTGGAACTGATTCCAAACTTATGGCCTGCAGTGTATGTACACTACAGGCCATAAGTGAGGGATTAGTACAATGTGTTCAATAAAGATTGAGACGGATTATGCAACCAAGTATACAACAACAAAGATTACAGTTGGTATGAAATATCCTTGTAACTAGATCGTGACAGATCTCTCTTTATAACCCTACTAAATTGTTTGACATTTTGCCTTATTTGATTTGTAACTACGTGTTATCAATTATCAGTAATTTTCAGTAGTATTGGTAAATTTTTGGTGGTTAGAGCGGTAAGTTGGATTTAATTTCATATTAAGTGTGTCGGATAATTTTTTTAAAACTATAGATATCTAGGGTCTAGGGAATTTTGAATGTAAGGCTACCAATAGTGTATGTTTGGTTGCATAAGGTTCCATCTCAATCATTAATGAACTCACTGTAGATGAAATTTAGAAAAAACATGTACGCTTAGTGAAACAAAACGTATATTTCTACAAAACTATATCTACGAGACAAATGAACAGTTTTCCTTATAAAATAAAATAATTTCAACATATTCTGTAGAATTTCTTATCATATTCGACTTTCGTCGAAGTATCCACCTCTGCGCTTAATGATTTCTTTACAAATGTTAGGCAACCGCGATACAAGTTTCTGGAGCGTATCCATTGGTGAATTATTCCGCACCCTTGTAAGTTGCTCCCAAAGCTGTTTCTGCGATTGTGGACAGCTTTCTCTCACGTTTCTATCTAATTCATCCCACAGTAATTCGATAGGGTTGAGATCGGGTGATTGTGGTCGCCAAATCATATTTATCAGCACCCCTTCCTCTTTTTGATTCACATAGTTTTTACAAAGTTGGGAAGTGTGTTTGGGATCATTATCTTGTTGTAGGTGAAAACCTTCACTAATTAACATTAATCCAGATGGAATTGCATGTTCCTCCAAAATCTTCAGGCACCCCTCTTTTTTTAAAATGCCTTCAATGCGGTACAAATCTCCGACACCATCAAAGGAAAAGGATCCCCAAACAAGCACAGAACCTCCCCTGTGTTTAACAGTTGGCACTACACATTCGGATAACATCATTTCACCCACTTGTCTTCGAACGAAAACTCGTCGATTACTACCACTTGGAACTTTGACTCATCTGTGCATATCACCTGCTTCCACATTTCCATGTCCCAGAGTTGATGGTCCTGGGCCCGTTGTAACCGTTTTTTACGATTTCGTGGATTCAATAATGGTTTTCGAGCTGCAATACGCCCATGTAGTCCCGCCTTTGTCAAACGTCGTTTTACAGTAGTCAGTGACACCGGCTTTCGACGGCCTTCATTCAGCTCTGCTCGAAGCTGTGAGGCGCCTATTTCGTTTTGATAGTATTTTTAGGCGCAAATCCTCTTGTCTGGTAGTACCCTTGGCCTTCCGTATCGTTTTATTGGTTGTAATGATCCACTTTGTGAATATCGTTTCACTGTTCCTTGCACCGCGTGATAAGATAAATTTAACTTTTGGGCTATTTGCCGCAGTGAAAATTTTTCACCATGCAGCGTTAGTTCCTTTCTTTTCGGCATTTTTGTAAGTTACTTTTACGTCTGTTCTCAAATACTCGTATTGCAATTTACTCGGACAAGTGCTGTACGAAAACTAATTTTTAAATTGCTAAATAGTTTACTATGAATTCCTAATACCATTATAATAATATTGCTTTGTAAACCCTATTAAATTTATTGGGGTATACAAAATATTTCTATTAAATAAACGCCATAAAACTATTAAAAGGATTTACAATATTTGTCAGAAACAAATATATTTATCTAATTTATAATAATAATCCGAATAATCCTTCTCAGAATTACATTTACAACTGTTATTTCAATTATTCTCACCAAAACAGGTAAAAGTCTAAGGGATATGTCTAAAATACAAGTGTTTTGTTATTTATGATAAGTGATCCCTCACTTATGGCCTGTAGTGTATATATTATATGTTATGACAAAATCACATTTATAAGCCATTGTTTACCTAAATATAAGAAAAAACAAGTTATGTAAAAAAATAATTAAAATCGTAATTTTTACTTTCGTCTCTAGATTATAACTTATTGATTCTTTTCTGCATCGGTTTTTTAAATAGATTCGTTTGTGTTTTTTAATACAAAAAAGTGTTTTGAACATTCTGTGAAATATCAAGTCATAAACAAATAATATCTTAAAAAATATGTACTTAATTCAATTTTATTCAATAATAGTAGGAATCTGTTCTTTATTTATAATTTTATAATGTCTAAATAAATATTTTATTATTTATAGACATTAAAAATTAATAAATAATAGAACAAATTCCTTTTCAAAAAGAATAAAATCGATGATTCAACGTTAACACACTACCAACGGCAAGTGTTTGCCCACACGTATATTTTCATATTATTTGAATACACAATGTTATAGTCTAGCTAAAACTAATACGTTATTAAATTCTAATTGAAGAATAAGCAGAATATATGCATATTCTTCGGTATTTATGTATTTAAGTATTAGGTGCGCAACTAAGTTCTCGCTGTTTTTTTGATGAAAATGCAACTTTATTGTGAAAAAATGTTTACAAATGCCTCTGCTCGTATTATGGCCGCTTTTCGCGCAGTGCTCTGTTCAATCGCATCACTTGAGTTCGATACCGTTCCCCAGTGATGGTTTCGCTCGGTTTAAACAGCTCATAATAAATAACATCGCCCTGGCCCCACCAAATACACAGCAAAACCTTCGCAGCGTGAATATTCAGCCGAACCGACGACATAGAAGCATGACCGGGCAGTCTCCATGACTTTGTTCTCTTTGGATTGCTGCAATGAATCCATTTTTCATCACCCGTAACGATGCGATGAAGAAAACCCTTCCTTTTTTGCCGCTGGAGTAGTTGTTCACAGGCGAAAAACGACGCTCAACGTCTCTTGGCTTCAAATAATAAGGAACCCAAGTTCCTTGTCTTTGAAGCATTCCCAACGCATGCAATCGCTGGGAAATGGCTTGGCAGGTAACTCCTAATGCTGAAGTAGGCTCTCTTTACGTTTGGCACGGATACTCATCGAGCAATGCCTCTAATTCAACGTCTTCAAAGGTTTTTGGTCTTCCTTCACGCGAAAGGTCGTCAACATCGAAATCACCGTCTTTGAAGCGACGGAACCAATCACGGCACGTTGTTTCACTTAGAGCAGCATCTCCGTAAACCTTTTGGAGTTCTCGATGCGCTTCAGCTGTTCGTTTTCTTCGAATGAAAGAAGAAAAGCAACACTTCCCGCAAATAATTATTATTTGGCACAAAATCAGACATTTTCACACAACTAAAAGTATATGATGCAAAAACAAAATCACTAATGTGTCAAAGCGGTTTGTTTACCATATGTCTAAGCCTGGTTCATGACGTTTTGGTTATGTCACAATCGACCAGCACTTACTACTGGAGCCATCTCTTGAAAAACAGCTAGAACTTAGTTGCGCACCTAATACTTTAGAACTAAACCATCGACAATAACTATTTTCCAACCTTGGCAAGGCTTCTAAATAGCGGCCTTTTTCTGGGAAATTTAAATTCGAATATATTAGGCCGTAAATCAAGTTACGAAAGGTATCTTATTTGTATAACAAAGAAAAGAGCGGAACATAAAAATTTTGGAACAGAATTCCATTTATTCTGGAATACGATTAATTGGGGAAAACGTTGTGTTTCAGCTAGACAACGATCTCAAATACACGTCCAAATTATATAGGGAGTATTTAGGGGAATTAAAACAGGAAAGAATAATTTTTATTATAAAATGGCCTCCTCAGAGTTCTAACTTAAACTCTATAGAGCTGCTATGAGATGGTCTAGATAGGCAAGTGCAAAAATCAGTACCAACATCCATACAAACACTATGGACGCAGTTAAAGGACGCATGATTAAAAATAGAAAAAGAAATTCTGACGGGATTATTAGAGGGAACGCCGAAATTGTGACAGAGAATAATCAAAAACTTTTACAAATTTAGAAGAATATTTGTTAAAATTGTTTGAAATAATACTTTTTTAAAATTTTAAAACATTTTATATAATTCTATAATAAAATTTTCGTTTCGCACTAAGTACGACACTTGTTTTTTTAATATTTGCTGGGTGTGCAAACACTTATGGCTGGTAGTGTATAAGTGAAAATGCTTCTTAAGTGTGTGAAAGTTGTCACATATCTTTTAACCTTGACTTTGTATGCGGATTGAAACCGTCTGTCTGCGGTTATTGATTTTTTTTAATAATTTTATCTTGAATTCACTTTTGAATTAAAATATACTGACTATTATTATTTATTCACTCGTATATACTAACAAAAGTAATTATAGTACTTTTTATAACACATTTCTGGCATGTGCATATATACACAGTCTGTCGCAGAGCAAACGGAATTTTTCAAAAATAGTAATTCTTACTTGCGTCATCTATTTAAAAAAAATATGCGTTGGTAAGGTAGTTACCAATGTTATGTCAAAATATCATGACATTTGCATCATTAAGAAGCGGAAAATATGCGCATAAAGTAACAGTGTGTATTTGGCATTCGTCGAAAAATGAATTTTAAACAAAGAGCAAATATCAACTATCCTGAAACGTTTAATTTGATGAAACAAATATATGGTGATGCTTGTTTATCATGTATGAGTGACGTAAACGATTTAAAGACGGTAGTTCGGACATAAATGACGACAAACATACTGGTGCAAGAAATCTGTGGTTACGGAAAGTCACATCGAACTTGTGCGTGGATATATCAGAAATTAGCCGCAATCATCATTGCGATACGTGGGAATGGAATTAAGTATTTTAGGATTTAATTCATCGCATTTTGACACAGCATTTGGGACTGAGAAAGATTTGTATCACACAAGCTAACATGATCTAAAATTGCTCCGAATTTAACATTGTACAAACTTGATTAAAGACTCAAAAAAGGACGAGGACTTCGGGTATTTTATTGTCACTGGTGATGAGACGTGATGTTTTCAATATGGTTCAAAGACCAAGCGTCAAAGCTCTAAATAGAAGCACCATAGCGTAGAAATACCGGAAAAAAAGCCGATTGGAGAATCAAAAGTGAAGACAATGTCGATTCCACAAATTATTTATGAAAAACCATTAGATTCAACTAAATTGACAATTTGGTGTGGTTTTTGGTATGGTGGAATCATCGGCCCGTACTTCTTTCAAAATGAAGCTGGTAACACCGATACTGTCAATGGAGAGCGGTATAGATTGATTGAAACCAACTTTTTATGGCCGACATTGGAAGAAGTTGATCTTGACAATATTTGGTTCCAACAAGGCGGGGCTAAGTGCCACACAGCAAATGCAACAATAGAATTATTGCGAAAAAAGTTTGGAGATTCGATTATTTCAAGAAATTGTGATATTGAATGGCCTCCAAGAAGTTGTGATTTAACACCATTAGACTATTTCTTGTGGGGTTATTTAAAGTCATTGGTCTATCGAAATAAACCAGACTCTCTTCAAGCTTTACAAATCAATATTGAACGTGCCATTCATGACATACGATTAGATATTGTATATAATATAATAATAATATAATTGTATCGATTGTACTTCACATTAAATAAAAAACTTTTGAAATTTCTTAACAATAAGTGCGTTTTTTTTTAAAGAAATAATATCACTCTTATTGGAAAACCTTGTATAACCCGTTTCCACATTATTTTTCGTATTCTGTATACGTATTTCGACAACTAAGTCGTCATCATCAGCAGATAATTAAAAAGTGTCGCACCTGGTAAACTACGGCGAAAAATACCCGTACGAAAACAACCTCGTACGCGATCCGTATCGTTGAGAACCAAAATATACACTGTATATTCGTTTCACAAGATTTTTAAAATTGTTTTGCTTGAACTAGGATGAATGACATTAAAAAGGGAACACGGACAAGACAGATAAATACCTACATGCGATTTATTACACTATCCTTTTTCTGTCACTTAGCAGACCGAAAAGAGGCGAATTGTTCGGACCCCCATTGATAAATTTTGGAAAAACATTACTATTTTTACAGCGCTTCAAGAAATTAACTTCTACACTTGATAACTTAATTTTAGTGCATATCTTGTGAAATGTGTTGTATTTTTCTGTTTATTATTTTATTTCCAAGATTTCGCAAGGCAGGGGTAACACTGGAGCACCCTCATCAACAGGCTTTAAAACAAAAAATAAATGATTACATTTATTTGTCGTTTTATTTTGCTGAAAAATAGAAACATATTTTTCTTACGAGGGAGCGTTTTTATATTCGCGGAATGAGCGGGTTGTAGAGGGGTGAGTAGGCGCATTGGGGGCGTGGCCTGTGCAGCGACTCATGATTAGTATAAATACGAAGTTTCATTGTTATTAGACAGTTAGTCTTTGAGCTATCGTCAACCAAGTAACATAATCAGGAGTAAAAAGTGAAATATGGAAAAAATCGAATATCGTGCCGTTATAAAGTTCCTTACCAGGCAAGGAAAATCAGTCGCGACCATAATGAATGAGATGTCATTGGTTTACGGCGACTCTTGTCCAGGAAAAACCATGGTGTACAAGTGGCATAGTTTATTTAAACAAGGAAGGGAATCCCTTGAAGACGACCCGAGGCCGGGCAGGAGCATTGAGGTGATCACGCCAGCACTTATCCAAAAAGTTGAACAAATTGTACTCGAAGATGCTCGACTAAAGAAGAAACGACTCGCAGAAATGGTTGGAGTATCCGATACAACAATTTTTAAAATCCTACACGATCATCTCGGCATGTCTAAGGTCAGCGCAAGATGGGTGCCGAGAATGCTCACGCTGCCGCAAAAACAACAGCGCGTCGAGTGTTCGCGTGCATTTTTGGACCTCTGTAATAAAGACAAGGATGGTGTACTGAGTGGAATTGTTACTGGAGACGAAACTTGGGTTCATCATTATGAACCTGAGTCCAAACAAGACTCCATGCAGTGGCATAAAAAGGGCACAGCACCTCCCAAGAAATTTAAAGTGTCACAATCAGCTGGGAAACTCATGGCAACGGTATTTTGGGACTCGGAAGGAATATTGTTGATTGATTATAAAGATAAAGGTGTCTCTGTAACCGGAGAATATTACGCTTCAATATTAGAGCGACTAAAAGAAGCCATTAAAGAGAAAAGACGGGGAAAATTGACAAAAGGTGTTCTGCTTTTGCACGACAACACGCTCGTCCACAAGAGCCGCGTTGAGTTAGCTGCCCTGCATAAGGTGGGCTTCGAAATTGTGAATCACCCACCCTACAGCCCAGACCTGGCCCCGAGTGATTATTACCTGTTTCCGAAAATGAAAAAAGAGCTGCGGGGTAAAAAATTTACTGCCGATGATGAAGTCAAGGAGGCAGTTTCGGCGTATTTTGCAGATAAAGAGAAATCATTTTTTTATGAGGGTATAAATAAATTAATTGAAAGATGTGAAAAATGTATCCGTCTTGCAGGTGAATATATTGAAAAAGAAAAATAATTTGGTTTTTTTATTTCCACCCCTTGTCCCCCATTCCGCGAATATAAAAACGCTCCCTCGTATATCTTCTTCGGCGAAAGACGTAAAAAAATAATTCTGTCTACAATTATATACATGTACTGTATTTTAGATAACTTTAAACCAACGGAAAGAACCTTATCTAGAGCACAATATTTAAGAAAACAATTTAAAATTAATTCATGTAATCGAACCGATAGTGTGTACATATATAAGGATGTCGCGTGTACTATTGTTTAGTAGTTGCTTCAGAATTTTTGAACAGTGTCTGCAGGACGTTTTAATATCTAATCGCATTCCAAAACTTATATCAACATGTTGAGACATGTTGTTTTAGTTCTACTTCTTTCACTACTTCCGTACTCACATGAACAATGTGCAAATTCTAGTAAGTTCGTTGTAATATCAGAATAAAATTTAATTTTAATGTTTTCTCTGTTTTTTTTGCAGAATACAACGTTAATCAACAAACTGTGAGTACAATTTGAATTTTTTAAAAATTTTATTATATTTTGAAAATATATTTTTACTTTTGAACCCGTTTCGATTTAAAACATTTCATACATTTACTTAATCACTGAAGATTGATATATAACCCTTTCCACACAAATTTTCGTATTCCGTATAAGTATTTCGACAACTAAGATGTCATCATCGGCAGATAATTAAACAGTGTCGGCAAAATACCGGTACGAAACAAATTCCGCACATGATCTGAATCGTTGACAACCAAAACGTACAGTGTGATGACAACTTAGTTTTCGAAATACGTGTACAGAATACGAAAATTAAAGTGGAAAGGGGTTATATATCAACCTTAGGTTAAATTAAGTAAATCAATCATAGGCTCCATCAAGATTACCTTCATATATTTACTATTTAATATATTCTACTGAGTGATTTTTAAATATTTAAGAAGTACAATAAAACTTGTGGTAAACGAACACAGTAGTGATTGTTTCAGAAAAATGTTATCGTTTTGAGGAGATTCGCTTTTATGTTTTGTCTTTTAAATGAGTTAAATTTAATACTTAATATTAAGTGGGAGTTAACAAAATGCCATTGTTTAGGTGGTCGTCTAACCAAGGTGGTAGTTTGAGAAGGTTTTAGTGTACTTAATCCAAAGTCTTTCTACTGTAAGACGTAAGAATATTGAGTTGATTTTATTTTCTTTTTCCACCATTTTCTGTTCTGGGCTAGCCCTTACGCCTTCTTCTATTGGATATTTTTTCTAGCGCTAAATTTTTTACTTCTTTTGCCAGATTTTCCTTGGTCTACACCTTCTGTTCTTTTTCCTTTATGCACTCTTAGGGTAAGTTCTTCTTTTGTCATTCAATTTATGTGAACAACTCAGTTTAGATATCTTTTTACATTTTTGTGTCACTGGCATTATATTTAACGGTCCTCTGAAGACTTTATTTCTATTTATGTTTGCCTTTTCTTGTACAATATTTTGTTAGGAACCTCATTTCTGATACATTCGCGATTTCTGTTTTTATTTATGAGTATCCATGCTTAACTACTTTATATCAATGTTGGCATCCCTATCTTTTTTATCACGTCTTTTTAAATCACTGAACTTCTTATAAAAAATGTTGTTCTCGAAACTTTGTACATTTTTGTTTATAGTATTTTGAAATAAATTAATTTATAGTGTTTTTTGTTAATTTCTGCGTCGTGATATTTCAAACGATCTTCGATAGGTTGTAAACGTTGTAAAGGTTGTTCTGCGGAATTTAAAAGAAAACAAAAGATGCAAATACATGCTTCTAAAAAATAGTTGGGTACTCTTCCAGACAAGGTCGGCATTTCGAAAGGTTGTTCGCACTTTGTTTTATTGAAACTGGTTCTACTAAAGGTATATATATTATAACAAGATCATATTTATAATCCATTGTTTACCTAAAATCATGAAAAATTAAATTACGTAAATATTTAAGTATTAAAATTATAATTTCTGTTTGCGTTTCTAGATTGTAACTTGTTTTTTCTTCTTTTATGCAACGAATTTAAACAATAGATTCGCTTATGTTGTTTTAATGCAAACGAGTGTCTGCGAAATATAAAGTCTTATAGGAAAAAAATTGGTCTGCATACTGTTATTGCATTCCCGTAAATGAGAAATGAATTATGAGCTGCATTTTTTAAAAGAAATGTAATGCAATAGACAAAATTTATTATTTTTAACATACAAAAAATTATAATATCCACATTATTATTGAAATACTCTTTACCTTGAGGACAGATGAATATTACGAGGGTAGTTTGACAAGTAGTGAGGATGGAAAAGAAAAACGAATTTTTTAAATACAAAATAATTTTTATTCTTCAATATATTCTCCTAAAAAAGCAATACATTTATTCCAACGGTGCTCCAATGCCCTTATGCCATCTCTAAAATGCGATTCCGGACGGCTTGCAAAATACTCATTTACGAAGATGATAAGCTCGTCGTTAGACGAAAATTTCTTTCCACCTAGTGCCATTTTCAATTTTGGAAACAAGTAAAAGTCGGAAGGAGCTAGAGCCGGCCAATAAGGCGCATGCGGTACTAATTAGAAATGTAACCCGTGGATTTTGGATATCGCAACTGTGCTGGTATGTGAGGGAGCGTTGTCTTTAGGAAACAGAATTTTTCTTTGCCATTCCTGGCCGTTTAGCACGAATCCAACATTTAATTTTTGTATAAGTTCTGCATAATATTGTCCGTTTATTGTGGCACCTTTCTGAAGGTAATCAATGAGCAAAATGCCCTTTGAATCCCAAAAAATTGATGTCATCACCTTGTTTGCTGATAAAGTGGTTTTCGCTTTCTTTAGAGGTGCAGAACCACGTTCTAACCATTGTTTCGACTGTTGTTTAGTTTCGGGTGTACTGTAGTCTATCCAAGTTTCATCGCAAGTAACAAATCGCCTACAAAAATCAATCGGATTCCGCTTATAAAAGTCCAAATACTCATTGGAAATGCGCAAACGAGTGAACTTTTGATCAGTTATAAGCAATCGCGGCACCCGTCTTGCCGAAAGCTTGGAAAGGCCCAATTCTTTCGTTAAAATGTGGTGTACGCGTTCTGTTGAAATGTTTACCATGTCTGCTGTTTCTCTCGCTTTGAATCGTCAGCTTGTTCTACCACGTTTAAATTAATTTACCCATCTACTTATTGTGGCGGATGTTGCAGCAGATTCACCTAATGTTTCCCGTAACTCATGTTTCATTTCGGTAGCTTTCATACCCTTAATTACGAAGTATTTAATCACCGCAGGATATTCCGCTTTTTCATTTTAACAAAGCGACGTGTTGCTTCTTCTTCAATAAGCTGTAAAAAATAAACTAATCAACCGATTTATCTAAATATCTGAATGTAAACATGGCAAATAGGCAACCTAAATTACAGTGCATTTGTTTTACCAATTAGAGCGCCACCTATGTGTCATTCTCACTACTTTATGTCTTATGAAATATTATTGAAATGATTATTAAATACCACATAAGAAGAAATAGTTCGTTTACTAAATGCAAAAGTAAATAACATATTAAATTTTAACAAAATAAAATTAGATAAAAATATATAGTCTACTATAGTTTATTCACTGTCCATGTATTCATCGGTATCAGATTCCGATATACTTCTTCACCAATATGTTTATTGTAGTGCGTCTTTATACGTGCCGAAACAAGTTCGATTGTATTGAATTACAGTTTTCTAGTTTCCTTACCAATTTTCTATTTCTTTTGCTTTTTCTGTCGTTTTGCTACTTCAAACAGTCCAAATATTTAATCTAATTTGACACGTTCTTTGAACTAAAGAAAATTACGATAAACGTTTATGAATATTCGTCCTAAATAGCTAGTTAACAATTATTTGAATAAATTATGAATCGAAATTTTATTTAAAAAGTAGATGATGAGTATTTTAAGCTTATGAATATTTCTTTTATTTAGAAAACATCTTCGTGCATGGTATGGGGCGGTTACAGTGTGAAGACTTTCGACGATCATAGCTTCAAGTAAGTAAACTTCTTTTTTCAATTTAGTTATTGTAAATGTACTAGCGAAGGTAACTGGAGAAACTGTAGAAATTTTGTAGCTCTAGTGCGTCTTTCACATAATCAAAAAGATTAAAAAAGCTCTTACCACATTAACATTTGTATACTACTAGATACGTATTTCATTAAATAAATTATCATATTCATTATTAATTAAAACACTGTATGGGGCTCGCAGTAAAGTTACACAGAAAAAACCGCGAAAAAATCCATAAGAGGTGCACACGAACAATGTTTCTTGCATATGCTCTTCCACTTTCTGCAAAATGCAAAATTTAGTGCAAGTTAGTGAAATTTGATTTGACGGACTGAGAAAGGAGCCTGTTTACACAAAAAAAAAAACCAGTGAAGAATGTTGTACATGTGCATTTTGCTACTTTGCATTCGTTTAACATCAATTTATAAGCCGTGTAGGCTATGAAATTAACCCTATGAAGAATTAAGAAACAAGAAAATATAGATAGATACTCAAGATTACCATAAGAGCTTATTAGAGTAAGACCTAGATCCACTTTGGTCCTCATCCTCCGTTAGTGTACGGTCTTCTTTTACTATTTTAGTTAGACTTAATAGCTTCGTGATATTTGTCTCCTATTTGTAAAATTTGCACTTACCAAGTTCTGGCATTGGTTGAGTACGTGGATGGTGATGTGCAGTACTTGGTAGAATCTAGTTAGTTTCTTCTGTCGAGTCCATGCTTATCGAGCTTATAGGGTCCTTTTAGTAGTTCCACTATCATCTTAATGACCTCTGTGTCCTTACTCTGTAAGCCCGTTGTAAACTTAGGCGAGTGTTATCTAAAGAATTATTTACCTATACTTGATCTGGAACATTCTTCCACATTTCTCAAGATATTTTTCTTACTTTTCATGTCTGCTTTGATGTTTTGCGATGACACAGGAAGAAAATGGCCATCGTTTTATAGAATGATATAATACTGTTACTTCCGCTTGAAAAACCGTAGTACATTTAGGTTTTCGGAGACCATCGTTTTTCCTTTAGGACCATAAATTCTAACTTTTACTCTTTGCTCTATTTTAAAACTTTGTACCATTTATATTATGACTGTGCAAGTGAATTCTTCTCTATTTAGTACAACAATTCTATAGCTCTTGCTTGAATAATGATATCATTCGTTTTCTGGATAAAGGATTCTGCCTTAGAAATTCTCATCAACTGATGGTGTATATTCTTGTTTAGTAGAAGGTTCGTCCTGCAAACTATTGACCTTGCTTAACCTTATGTATAAATATTTAAAAGTGGTATGTTCAATATGATGTGGTATTGCTAAAAATCTCAGTGACAGCTTCTACGTTATTTCTGAAGTACTACTAATTGTAAAGTCTATAAGTCTATGCCAACAATGAGATCACTCTGGCCAAACGAGTCTAATTAAAAGTGAAGTAGGTGTTTTGTGTTTATTAAATGTTTAAAATATGTATTTGTTGTTTGTCTATAAACTCCGTTTTGACTAAAATAGCATTTTTTCATAAAACGGCAAACAACCTTATATTAATTTATTTTTCAGCGTCAAAACTGACTGTGCATTTACGCTGACGGAATTCGCATATGGAACATCCAAGTTTAAGGTTAATATAAGGAAAAGTGCTAGACCTTGTACCAACACTGATTGTGTTACCTTTACTGAAATTAATTACGAAAATGAAATTTATAGGTTAAGCCTAGATGGTAAGTGCTGTGTACATACAGTGTGTATCAGCCAAATGGAAGAAATTCGATAATAATTAAATGGAAGGGTGTTCGAAAAAACGCTCGGACACGTCGGTTAGGATTTTTAGTTGCGTATTTTTTTAAATAAAAAGTTTATATAGAGACTGTGTCATTTAAAAGTGGTCGATACCAACTTTCTTATTTTAAATACAACACCCTGTCAAATATTAAATTTTTGGATTCTTCTTCTTGGAAACATTAAATGTTTTCAGATTAATTTGAAAAATTTTTGATAATGTAAAAATAGCAAGAAAAACATTAATGTCACTGTAGGAGATGTTCAAAGTGTTCGCCGCAAACGTCTTGACAACATACTAATCTTAAATAAAAATTTTTTCTAACGTTGCTCAACATCTCAGGTGTGACCGATCTAATCGCAACTATTATTCGTCTTCTTAAGTCAGTTAAGTCGAGGGGTTTAGTTTTGTATACTATACTCTTGACATATCCCCATAAGAAGAAGTCTAATGGCGTTAGATCAGGGGATCGTGCTGGCCATTCCATCGATCCTCGCCTACCTATACACCAATTCGGAAATATTTGGCTGAAGTACTGCCGGACATTGATTTGGTAATGGGGTGGTGCTCCATCTTGCTGGAACTACATCGTATTTGCTGGAACTTGTGGGTTTGCTAGATCAGGATATAAGTTTGTCAAAGCTGGCACGAGATTATTTTGAAGCAATGCTAAATAATTGTCGCCATTCAAATTTCCATCAATGAAAAAAGGACCTACGATATGATCTCCAACAATTCCTGCCCAAACATTAACCTGCTCAGGGTATTGCGTATGTTCTTCCCTCATCCAGTGAGGATCTTCCCTGGATCAATAGCGGCAATTTTGAGGATTAGCATGACCGTGAAGCGTAAAGGTCATACACTCATCAGAAAATAAAATATGTTCTAATTGCATCACATTGTTATCTAACATTGTCATCATTTGTTCACAAAAATACGTTCTCCTATCAAAGTCGTCTTCCATGAGCTCCTGAGTTGATATAATTTTATAGGGATGCATTTTATTTTCTTTTCATGTGCGAGTAATCGATGAATGGCAAACATCGAACATTGACGCTGCTTGTCTACTAGAAGTATGCGGGTTTTCTTCAGACTCAAGCACAATATCCAGTTTGGTATCATTACTTACTGCATTCGCAGCTGCTTTTTTTATTTGCCTTACATGTCCAAACTCGCGAAACTGCTTTTCTATTTTACTAATTGTTCCTTGGGATATAGGCGGCAAATTTGGAAATTTCTCATGAAATAAGTGAGCAACTTCCATTTGTGTCCGTGTGTTATCTCCATAACCAATCATCTGCAGAATTGTTATTTTGTGCATTTTTGTTAAATGAACCATTTTGCTGAAATGTAGTTAACGAAATTCAAACAGTTATGACACTGACAACACTATGACACTGACAACACTTTGCTAAGGCAAGGTATTTTAAAACGAAGTACAAGTACAATTAAAGATTTTCACTTAATAGTTCGGTAAACAAACTATTATGTGAAAATCTTATTTTAATTGTAAACAAAATTATTAATTTGAAAACATTTAATATTTTCGAAACAGTCGAAGATAGGTATAAGGCATTGTACATGAAATATGTCTGGAATTTTCTAAAGAATCCAAAAATTTAATATTTGATAGGGTATTGCATTTAAAATATGAAAGTTGGTATTGACCACTTTTACATGACACAGCCTGTATATAAACATTTTATTTAAAAAAATACGCAACTAAAAATCCCAATCGACGTGTCCGAGAGTTTTTTCGAACACCCTTCCATTTAATTATTATCGAATTTATTCCATTTGGCTGATACACACTGTATGTACATTATATGAATATTTTAAAGATATGTTAAACACATAGAGAGATAGAATCAATAGCTACTTTGTGTATGATGTTTCTGGTTAAACGCTTTTAAACTGATTTAAGAACCAGGTACACTATGAGTGTAGATTTCGCAAACTACTAATCCCTGAACTTTCCCTTGTAGGACGTTTGCTTTATTTTTTCTTTATCAAGTATCGTTCTATAAAAATTCATTGTCTGAACATGAGAATAATATGCTTTTGAAATCCAAAATAAATACAGATATGATGTATTTACTATCTTCTTCTGGGCTTCCTGGAATAACTGCCTAGGCAATTATACCAGTGACGCGGTTCCAGCCCAGAAGCCCAGAAGAAGATAGTATGGACCACGACTGCGGAAGTCTACGTACCAGATTATGACGTATTTATTTTGGATTTTAATTTGTTATACTGTACAATACTGAAATTTTGAACTTGGTTAAAACGTAGAAATATGGCGTATTCTTTAGTTACAAAGACTTCTATTATTTCGGTTAGTCTCTGTAGTTGATGACTAGGCAAGTGCTCTTGCTCATTCAAGTATAATTTTCTCGAGAATCTTGATAATTCTTGGAAGAAAACTAATTGGTTTATTTCTTGCGAAAAGTATGGACTTTATTTAGCTGTTGTATATATATGCGTTTCCTGATTTGTTTAAGGTATATAAAATGTAGGAAGGTGTTCAATAATGAATTAATTTTCTTCATTTCATTTCCTTTTTTGAGTTAGAATTATTTAAATACTAAATTTCATAAAATTTATATAATGTTATTGATATCGTCCTTTATTCGTGAAATAATTTTGTAGACGGACACAATGGTTAATTTTGTTTATATTGTCATTGTATTGTATATGTTTATGAAATTATTGTCTTCTGAAAATTACAGTTTAATTCGACAAAAATAGAAAATATAGTTCGATGAAGTAAATAGTACTTTTATTTTGAATACATTCATATTCGAGGTATCAGACTATCAATCAGTAACAAACTCGGGAATATTATTTTCTACCCACGTTTCTGCACATCTTCGCTTTAGATTTCGAGTGGGTGCTGAATGCTGTTGAAATATAAATTTCCTCCCCCTAAACGAGAAATCTGTCAGAAGCTTTGCTGCAATCTCCAATACTACTTCGAGCTAATGTTGTCATGTCAATCTGGTAAAAATGTCAAGTAAATATTCCCAAAAAAACATTCTTGAGGCTGAATGGTGAGCACATTGAATTGGTGGCATGATTATTTAGGAATTCTACGGATTTTCAAACATACATTTCATCATTTCTGCTGTTTAATTCTTCTTCTATAAAATTCTTTCGCGCAAGAATAAAATAAATTTTATGTGTTTACTGTTTTCAAGACTGGTGCTAGAAGATGTCTAAATATTTACTTAGAAAAATTCTACGCCATGTCTAGTTTACAGCAGAAACTGAAAAATGCGCATTTAAAGTAAATGTTATATTTTTTATAGGTAATAGAAAGCCAATTCTTAGCACATTTACAAAATCCTATACAGTACCATACGATTTACCAGGGATTAGTTTCTACAAACGAGGAGAGAGAGTATTCGTTGATTTCTCCAAAATTGGTGTTTCGATAGCATGGGATCTTAAGGTAATCTTTAAAAGTTTTCTTAATTATTCGCAGCTAATGTTAACTTCAAAATTGTCGAATATGCTACTTCATTTTGAAAGTTTTTTTATAACGGGTGTTTTTTTCAAGAGATTGAGAACTTAAGATGATAATACAAGACAGAAATATTGCTGGAATGAAATTTTTTTTATTATAATCTGGTAGATAATTTCATTGCATTTATTTTTTAAATATGATTACCGGCATACGTCCACCGCGGCTACGAGTTATATGGTCCATTCGATCAGTCCAATTTTTTACTACTTTTTGCAATAAATCTGGCCGTATAGCGTCAATGGTGGTTTGAATTTTGGCTTCCAATGCTTCAAAAGTTGCTGGTTTGTCGGTATAAACCAATGACTTAACACATACCCATAAAAAGTAATCCAAAGGCATTAAATCGCACGAACAAGGGGGCCAGTGAACAGGAACACTTCTGGAAATAAAGTTGTCACCAAATTGATTTTGCAATAAATCGCGCTGAATGGCACGTTGCGCCGTCTTGTTGTAACCAAATGTCGTCGATGTTTAGCTGACTAACTTTCGGAAATAAAAATTCTGTCAGCATGGCTCGATAGCGCTCGCCATTCACCGTAACGGCAGCTTCTTCCTCATTTCGAAAGAAATAAGGACCGACGATGCCACCAGCGTGTAAACGGCACCAAACAGTCAATTTTAATGGATGTAATGGTGATTCGTTAACGGCTTGAGGATTGTCTTGGCTCCAAATACGGCAATTTTGCTTATTGACGTAGCCATTTAACCAGAAATGAGCTTCATCACTAAACACAATTCTTTGATAAAAATGCTCATCTTCAGCCAGTTTCAAATGAGCCCAATCAGCAAAAATGCGACGCAAACGATACTCGTTTGGCTTTAATTGTTTTTGAAATACATTGGCAAAAAAACTGGCAAGTCCATTCCTGAATGAATGGGGTTGGATATCGGTCGGGACATTTTTAGTCTAGATCAATAGTGAGGGTATTTGCTATATGCTTTTCAAATTTTATCATTCTCGTTAAGTTTTGCCCTTCTTAATGATTCATACCCGCTTTTATATGGATGAACACAATTCTTTGATAAAAATGCTCACCTTCGGCCAGTTTCAAATGAGCCCAATCAGCAAAAATGCGACGCAAACGATACTCGTTTGGCTTCAATTCTTACACGAGCTGTATTTTATGGGTACGTAAGCCAAGATCCTTACTTAAAATTTTCCACGTAGTCGAAGGACAAAGGCCAACAAGTGGAGAACGACGACGAGTTGAGATTTTGACGTCTTCTTCAATACTTCGCGCAGCAATATTCTCTTCGGCACATTTCTTTGTCTTGTTGATGGTTTTGAATCGAGAAGAGTAAAATTAGTGCGAAAACGATCAATAAGTGCACGCATTGCTTGCTCACTAGGCCGATTATGTTGACCGTAAATTGGACGAAGTGCTCTATGAATTTCGCGAACAGATTTATTTTTTTCAAAGTAAATTTCCACAATTTAGAAGCGTAGTTCGGGCGTTAAACGATTCATGATGACTTGCCAAACCTTACTGAACAGAAATATCAACACGGTTTGACATTATCAGCTCTCAAACTATAGTTATCGATATCGATAGTTCTCATGCAGTTTAAAAAACACACATTACCTTTTCAAAGTACTCTTCATTACAATTAATAATCATTCAAGTTTCTCCATGTTTATAATCTACGTCATTTCTTCAGTTTTTGAAAGCATGGACAAATTTATAATACAATTTATTTTTTTGAGTATAAATCATTTTTTTTTGTTACAGAACAACGTACAAGTTACAATTGATAATGAGAAAGGATACAGTGTTCGGGGACTTTGTGGAAATAATGATGGCTGTTCAGCGAATGATCAAACGAACAGTGATTTAGAAGACTTTTTGCGGTCATGGCAATCAGATAGTATGGATAGTTAACTATTAAAATTTGACGTTTAATACTACAATCCTTTTCAGATACCACTTGTTCTGATATACAAACAAAATCTCCATGTGGTGTACTATCGTATTCAGTCGCCGAAATAACCTGTCGTTTTTTAAAAAGTAATCCGAAATTTGCGGAAGCAAATAAGGTATATATGTCATTGAAATTTTAGAAGTTTAAATGTACTGCAATGTTTTTATTTACAATTTATAATTTTTCAAAATTGTTTTCCAAAAATTTCTAGATTTTTTTTATACATCGCTCTTGCTTTTGTTTCGAATAAGTGATATATAACTTAATCAACAGTACAATAAATACGTGGGTGGTCTTAAAAAGTCCATGGAATGATGGATAAATGGCTCGGTATCGTTCTATTTTTATGGCGTGCCGGCATGTTATCTCGCTAACGTCGGCTGTGACTAGATGACGATTCGTACTGCCATTAAGTACTTTTTCTTTTGAAACTTATCAGTAATAAATACTTATAATAAGGTAAAGGATAGTCTTTAGAATTTTATAGAACTAAGCAATGATTCTCCCCGTCCAAAGAAGGTGATGGCTGTTCCATCTGCAGGAAAGGCCAGGCTTCAATTTTTTTGCGGTTAAAAAGGTTCTTCGCGTTAATTACCTTCCAAAATGTCAAATCATAACAGATAAATATTAGTCGTTAAAGCAAATAAAAGCAAAATATAAATATAAATGAAGAGTGTCCTCGTCTAACCAAGAGAAAAATAATTTTCCATTATTCCATCATTTTCCAATGCACGGCAACAATACTTGTGAGGACAAGTATTGTTGCTATGGAGAAAATTAACGAATTAGGATTCGATTATAGCTTGGATTTCTACCTTTTTCCAGGGCTAAAAATATTTTTCAGATCGAAAATTTTCAATAGACATCGATGTTAAAGTTGCTGCTTATGTTAACAAATTTCAGAGTTCCAAATTTGATCGAGGCATAGAATGTCGAGGTGGCGGAGGATTATGTAGAGAAATAAACGCAATTCCAGACCATAAAATTGTTTTCTTTATTTTCATTCCACGTACTTCAGCCCACCTACATAGTAAGATATATAAATTGGAAATACTTCATTAGCCTCCAGAACAATGAAAACACTTCATTTCTAAAGCCTCTTAATTCAATATTAACCATTAGGGACAAAATCCTCATAATTTTTATAAATAGTGACTTCCTTTTTATAGATAGTAGATCCAGAGCCATTTATTGAAGCTTGCATTTGGAATTATTGCGCATGTCCAACGTCCGATGGTATAGTTTGTCTATGCGAGAACTTTGATGCTTATGTTAAAGCAAGTATTAGCGCGGGCGTACCCAAAATATCATGGAGGGATAATGAACTATGTCGTAAGTAATAATTTCGAATATAAATTGTTTCAAATTGCGCGTTTTTTTTAAGAATAAATAAAATATAGATGGCGTACTGAATTTGTCTGGGTATGTGGGCATTTGAAAAGTGTGATGTATGACATTTATAAAAATGGCTTCGTTCACGGTACAACAACGCGTTCAAATTGTTGAATTATTTTATGAAAATCAGCGTTCTATGAAAAGAGTTTTTAGAAAATTACGTGAATTTTATGGTTTACATAATCGTCCATCTGAAAGCACTATTGGTCGAATTATTAAAAAAATTCAGGAGACCGGTTCCGTGGAAGATCAAAAAAGTGAAAAATAGAGTCGTAGTGGTCGTTTACAAGAAAATATTGGTTTGGTTCGTGAAAGTGTTGCTGAAAATCCTGAAATGTTTATTAGACGACGTTCACAACAACTTGGACTTAGTGGATCAATAACATGGCGTATTTTACACAAGAATTTAGCTCTGAAGGCATGTAAGGTTCATATAACATAGGAACTGAAGCCATTAGAGAGAAACCGCCAAATTTGAAACACCCTTTCGTTCAAGTATTTGTAAAGAAAGGAAGTAAATAGGATAAAAGATTCTCCGTCAGTTCAATGAGCTAACTTAGTCTTGATTAATGAAATTTGAGCATAGTCTCAGTCCATTGTCCATATTAAACTATTGTACCGAATATCTAATTCAACACCTAGGCTATCACCATTCCATCAGTTTGAAAACAAGTTAATAAAACTTCTATTTTGTGAAATTAACTGAAATACAGTGTACCAGGGCAATTTCGAATGACCAGAGTTGATGAAAGACTATTACTCAATGATTCTCAATGATTCATGATGATTAAGGAATTTGAGCTAACACTACTGTTACTTGTATTACTACATACAGTTTTTCTTGTAATCTTAATTGTAAAAGAAGCGTTTGAAATTACAGCTGCTGCCAAAATAATAATAAAGATTGTTATCATACGAACTTAATTTACCGATTGAATTTCCTAGCAGATTCTTCAGTTTCTATAGCACTTTCTAGGTACACGACACGTGTAATTGCATCAACTACTACAAACTAAATCAGGCTGATTGTATTCTGTGTGCCTTCTGTTATAACTCATCAGTCGTTCGTCAGTATTTTCGCGTTTTGAGCTTGTAATATCCAGTCTTATATATATTTTTAATATAGCATGTGTTCCTTCTTTAACCAGTATCTTTGCGTTAGCTCTTGGCACAAAATTTTCACTATTTTTCTCGTGTCTAACCTTGTTGTTAGCTCAAATAATTTGATGACGATATTATTCGCTGCAGTTATCATCCATTGTACTATAATTTAGAGCAAATTTTCGGCAGTGCTCAGCATTAATTACTAGATTCCGAATAATCATCACGAACCCGTAAGTTTCTGGAAACCAGTTACTTTCGTTCGGCCATGTATTCGACACGCTGATATCGATATGAGGTCAGATAAAATTATGAGCGTGTTTTATTAATATTAAATGAAACGATTTAAGTAGTTCCTAGTTCAATTTTTTTATTAATACCATTTAATGCCAATGGCAATGGCAACTAGTTTAGATCAATTATGATCTCCGAGTAATTTCTCCCCAATTCACTGTCATTGATAGTATAAGAAATAAACGCCCGTATTCTTACTTTAAATAACCCTTTGTTTGACATTCAGGATGCTAAAGCTAATTTAAAAAAACTCTAAGAGTATGAAGGGGGGAGGGGATCCCTGTGAGTAAAAATTTTAAGAAAAATAAACTCCACAGTATTGTAACCCTGAAAGTCGTTTGCCAATACTGAAGTAAAGGGGATCTACATATTATGTTTGGTATTTAATTATCAATAAAACAGTTTCCTTTTTTTTGTTAAATAAAAGGACTTGTAAAACTAAAGTTACTAATTAATTTGTAAGGACAAACAAAATTCTTAAGTTAGTGTTAAGGGCGTTAACTACATTTCTCGTTCTTCTAGTAAGTCGTAAAATAAAGTCAAGACGGCAATTTGATCCCGCATGGTGGCAATGTGCTCGACTTATTCTGATACCATTCAGAACAATTAATTCCCAAGTCGATTCATTTATCGATCGACACAATATTATTTTAATAAGAAGTTGCAAGGTATGTTTCTTTCTTAACTTTATGTACCATCAGATCGAACTCTACTATATGATAGACGAAGACTTACATCTCTGAATGTAGAAGCGGTACAGAGGGAGAGTGTTTCTAGGACAATGCATTTATGCGTACAAGCATGAAGTTTGATAGTAGAAAAAAAGGACGGAGCAAAATGCAATTTACAGGCTCATTATTACAATAATTAATTACAAATAACTAACAATTAAAGATGTCAACAATTAAACATGTAAAATAGTCCAGATAGTTAACTGCGTTACCCACGAGATAAATCTTGGACTCCTGGAGCGATTATTATAATTGCTATGGTTCTGTTAGAATTAATAAAATTTCTTATAATTGAATTTGTTCTCTTAGAAATAAATATATAATCATTATACTTGCAGCTAAGAATTGTACGGGAGATTTACATTTCCAACCGTGCGCCCCTAAAGGTGGTGTTAGAACTTGTGGTGATAGCGGCCCATCAACTACAGAAGAGAAATGCGAAGAAGGTTGCTACTGTCTTCAGAATAATTTCCTTTTTAATGGAAAATGCTACCTAAAGAAGAAATGTCCTTGTATGTTCAGAGGCAAAGTAATTCAACCAGATGAAACTGTCCCGAACGATTGCAATACATGCACTTGCACAAACGGCAAATTAGAGTGCACCGATGTAATAATGAGCGATATGATTATATATGTTATTTCTTTACTTTCCCTGATTTTATTTTTCTAGGATCCCTGTTCAGGTGGATCATGTCAGGGAGATCCTCATTGCACAACTTTCGATGGAAAGAAGTACGATTTCATGGGAAAATGCAAATACTACTTGGTTAAGGGACCGGACTTTGTTATAGAGGTGGATATGTATGGTCTTTACAAAGGTCAATTCCTCGTAAGTAAAATTATCGTCGATAATTGATATTACAATGTTGTGGTAAAAAACAAAAGATATCATCTTTAAATGTTAGTATATTCAGGTTTTCTAAATATTGAGTTGTAGTTTCTGAAACACAAATCCATTACACTCTACTATTTACTTAAATAGTTATGTATTAAACGCTTGATTACTGAAGGTTGATATATAACACCTTGCTACATTAATTTTCGTATTCTGTATACGTGTTTCAACAACTAAATTGTCATCATCAGCAGATAATTAAACAGTGTCGCATCTGGAAAACTACGGCAAAAATACCCGCACGAAAGCTAATTCCGCACGCGATCTTTTCCGCTGAAAGCCAAAACGTTCACTGCGTACGATGATGACAACTTAGTTGTCGAAATATGTATACAGAAAACGAAAATTAATGTGGCAAGGGGTTATATATCAATCTTCAGTGATCAAGTTAATCAACCACAGGCTCCATCAAAATTACCTATTAAACGCTTGATTCGATTTCTTTCTGATAATGTTCTGATAATATTCTACCACGTAAAAAGAGACTGCTGTCTGTTCTCCAAGTCACCTAATTATTTTTTAATCCCAATAATTGAATTTAACTCATTTTTTTATCGTTCAGACTTTGAAACAATCGAGACAAATAATAAAGAAGAGAGAATGACGCTACGTTCGCTTGCTGATCATAATGCGTATAACTTTTTGTAATTAATCAATATTACCAATAATATATATATATAACCATATATAATATATATATATATGTATCAAAACATACCGTTACTCAGATTCTGTTTTATAAAAATCTTTGAGAAATATCTTAATGGTTAGACGAATTGAAGTTCCAATACAATCTTCAAACCCTCTACTTCATCTACAGAAAATTTTGATAAAATAAAATATTCGATGGTGGATAAATGTAGCATTTAATTCTTCCAAGCAGGTAGCGATTACGATAATGTAACTCATCTTGCATCGAAAGTAGTTTTGACATTATGAAGCTCTTTAGTTTCTGCTCTATTCAGAGATTTTGAATATCATTGAATCGTCTTCACACCTTCTTGAAGAAAAAGAATCTTGTCAGCAAAGATAGGGGTCCGTCTCTAACTCCAGCAATAGGTGTTTTAAAAATAGTATTCATATGTTTGCTTGTCGATGGAAGAAGTGTATTAAAACAATCTAGTGTAATAAAATAAATTTCTGGTTCTGCACGCAAACTTTTAAATTTCTCTCGTGTTAATTTGGAATTTGAAACATGTGTCTAACATTTTCCTGCTACCGATGCATAAAATCAAATGAGTGAGGTTTGCCTATTTTATACTTCTCTGCTGCTTATAGTGCACTGTTCGTAAATGCTGTCGTTTTCAGTAAACCTGTTTTTGAAGCAACCCCAGAGGTAGAATTGTATGACCACGTGAAGAATGAACTTTCTTCATTATTGCATTTGTCCTTTTCATATTTATTTTTTACATAACCGTGAATCGTGCAGATAGAAGCTACAATTTCTTAAACATTTTCTGGTATTTAGTTTATTCTTGTGTTTTAAGTTCCCCCAACTTCATCATCATTACTTCTCGGTCATCAGCGACTTCGAAAATCAAGAAACAGATTCCGACAATGTCTTTCGCTTGCTTCTGTCTTCCACCACTCCCACATATTGTATTGTTGTTGCTATTTTTTGTAATAATATCTACATATTGAATGGATAATCTCTTAATTTATCTAAACCTATGTCATATGTTGTATCCAAAGTATTAAGGCTTTAGTACTATGGCCCTTTGAGATTTTTAGTTCTTTAAAAATGAAAGCATGAAATATCTATGCCTTCATTTTTAAAAAACTAAAAATCTCAAAAGGCCGTAATACTAAAGCCTTAATACTTTGAATACAATCCGGTCAATATATTCTTTCTTATATTCTTCTACAAAATATTAATTTTATTTATTTTCTAATATTCTTATATGTAAGTGAATATTGAAAATACAAAACATTTTACTAAGGACGTCTTTGTTTCTATGTATATATCATGACTTTTCCATATTTCAGAAAGTTGGGTCTTTTTTCTTTCCCAGATCTTATTTGTATTTCTTTCCTACATCTATGTATGTTTGAGCAAAAAGTCCTTAAATAGATAAACCTTTCTACCACTTTTACGTTGTTTATCGAGGCTATAGTTTATTGATTGTTGATTGGTCTTATCTATGATGACTTTTAGTTATATTTCTTTACTAATTTCACGTATTACTTTGCTGCAAGAGGGATGGTATCTTCGGCAGGTCGCAGAATGAATAGTTTTTTGCCTCCTATGAGAATGCCACCTCTCAATTTACGTAGTCTCGTTGTTGTGTTCCCACATCCGCTAAAATTAAACAGAACTTTTCCCAACTTACGCAGTCAAAGGCTTTGTAATGATTAAGTTCGTCAGTAAGCTAATAAAGGCTTCAATTTCTATACAGCGCGGTTATGGTTCATACAGTTTCATTTAAAATATAATCAAGTATCAATCATTGTTTATTCTCAAAGTATATTTGAGAAAAATCATATAATTTGTATTACTGGTAATTGTAATATGAATCTTTTTTAATATTCTTTTGTTTTAAGAAAAACTATACGAAGGGACCATCATATATAAGAGAAGTAACTATAAGAATGGCGGGGCAAGTTATCGTATTAAAACCACAGTTTATTACTGAAGCGAATGGCATAACCATAAATAGATATCCTTATCAGGCAGGAGATATTCTTGTTACGAAACCCTCCGATTTGTATGTAGTTGGTAAGCGAGCGACGGACACTATAGTAAATCATTATTGAACAATATTTTCTTCTAGTTTATTTACCAAATAATGTCCAAGTAATATGGAATGGTGTTTGGACTGTAACCGTTAAAGTACCACAATCGTTAGAAGGCAAACTTATGGTGTGTTAATTCTACTTAAATAATGAACCGAACACTTATAATCTGATTTTCTGTCATTAGGGTCTTTTGGGTACGTATAGCGAAGACGTAACCGATGATTTCATGAAACCAGATGGAGAAATAGTTACTAATCCTAATGTCTTTGGAAATAGTTGGAAAATAGACGGTACATGTCAAGATGAGCCACTAACACCGGTAGAACATCCGTGTATAGCCAATCCCGGTGCGAGAGCACAAGCCGAGAGGGCGTGCAGCATAATTAAGAGTCCAGAATTCAGAAGTAAGTGTACTCTATTACATAAATAGTTTAAGGATCAGCTGATAGTTCATTGGTGGCTACTTTAGAGTGTTTGAAGATTGTTCGTATTTTCCACAAGCATTCCAACACTTCCTTCCAATTGTGCCCGAAAAGTGCAACCCGTTTATAAAAAATTTCATTCAAGTAATCTATCCCAATACTTGCACTGCAATATAACAGCTTATTTAACTTTATAATTATTGTAAGCATTTGTTTTGTAACGTTCGAAATGAAATTACGCCTTAAAATTTGTTCAATTCTAAAGAATGCTTTCTGATTTTTATAGTCGTTTAAGGTGAATGCTAACAGCCGAAAGTCTTGAGGCGCACCAGTAGCGCGGGCATAATAATAATTCATGACCTGCTAATAGTTCCTGTTATTGAAATTAAGTTGTTCGTAGGCTGCGGAGGTTTCGATTATCATTGTAATTGTTATTGTAGCTCTACATTGACAGGAAGAAATAAAATGCACTTCTTCAGTAGCTCCTTTAATCCACAAAAAGTAATTGCATAAATATTTGATGGAAAAGTCTTGGTGTACGCTCGAGTTTAGTCATACCCTAAAGCCAATTATTTCCATTCCACTGTATACTTTCTAGTCAGCTATACATGACGCACTACTCTTCAAATTATTGGGTTGGCAACTAAGTACTTTCGGTTTTGTAGTATAAAATAAAACACTTTTGTTTTAAACAAAGAATAGTTTTTAATCAATTATAGATTTTCCATTTTGCCCAATGACCTTTTGCTATCTTTCTTTCAGCTGCATGATTCCGCGCTCATAAAATTTCTGGTCCTTATCAGCAAAAAACTGAACCAGGTGTGAGTGAAGGCCATCGTCATTTGTGAAAGTTTTACCATTCAAAGAATTTGGCAAACTTCGAAATAAATGGTAATCAGATGGTGCTAGATCAAGGCTGTATGGGGGATGTGGCATCACTTCCCAGCCAAGCTCCAGTAGTTTCCTACGAGTTGCCAAAGATGTGTGAGGCCTTGCATTATTTTGGTGGGAAACTACACCTTTCCGATTTGACAATTTTGGCCGTTTTTTATTGATTGCTTCATCCAGTTTTATTAATTGTTCACAGTAAATATCAGAATTGATCGTTTGGTTCCTTGGAAGCAGCTCAAAAAGCACAAAATCTTTGTAATCCCACCAAACTGACAGCATGATCTTTTTTGGATGCAATTCAGCTTTCGATGTGGTTTGAGCTGGTTTATCGTGTTTGTTTCATGATCATTTTCGAACTATGTTACTGTACAGGGTCGGTTTCATTTCGTGTAAGGTGCATATCGCAAAAGTCGATTCTTTGTGTTAAATGAATTTCTTTCAATTCGTGAGGTACCCAAATATCAAGCTTCTTAACTAGCCCAAGACATTTTAAATGTTTTTCAATTGTTGTGTGCGATACACGTAGCCTCTCCGCACCCTCTCGAACAGTTATATGACGATCCTCGTCAATTATGACTTTGATTTGGTCATCATCAACTTCAGTAGGCCGACCAGAACGTTGCTCATTTTTGAGGGGAAAATCTCCAGAACGGAATTTTTTATACCAATTCTGACACGTGCGCTCTGTTAAGCAATTAGCACCATAAACTTCACATATCTTTTTGTGAGACGCAGCAGCTTTCTTTCTTTTACGGAAATAAAATAGTAAAATATGTCGAAAATGTTCGTTTCTGCACTCCATTTAAAATTAACCAACCACAACTAATAGCTTTAATAAAAATCACGCACTACTTGCTTCTGAAGTTACGTCAATGTGACTAGTATCACGCGACAAACGGTAAAGTACAGCACTAACATATGTTATACAAAAAATAAAGCAACGCTCTCTGTCAGTAAAAACCGTAAGTACTTAGTTGCCAACCCAATATAATAAGTTCATGTTCGATTCTATTTCTTGTAATTGCTTTGGTTTAAATATATTTCGTTGAAGATTTCAAATATTATTTGCCACAAAACAAGTGAGTATCTTCAGAGTATCTTCCAAAAAATTTTAATTTTAAACTAAAATAGTCATAGATCACTGGATGTTGATATATAACCCCTTGCCACAATAATTTTCGTTTTCCGTATATGTATTTCGACAACTAAGTTGTCATCATCAGCAGATAATTAAACAGCGTCCCACCTGGACAACTACGGTAAAAATACCCGTACGCAAATAAATTCGGCAAGCGATCCGTGCCGCTGAAAGTCAAAACGTACACAGTGTACGTTTTGGCTTTTTGGTTTTATACAGAAAACGAAAATTATTGTGGAAAGGGGTTATATATCAACCTTCAGTGATCTAGACTACATCAAAATTACCTTCAGAATAGTCATAATTGCAATGATTATAAATTAACTAGATTGCAGAATCATTCCTAAATTTTCTAATAAAACTACAACTGTTTATAACTATAACTAGTTTGATAGATAGGATTTTTGCTATTAGATAGATAGATAGATTTCTTGAGGTGGCAATAGAACTTATTCCATTGTGACTTTCCAGATCTCATGTGGTTCTCATGTACTTCTGGAGTCTCTGGCCTTTTTTTGCATATTATTTTTAATGTTGACCTTGATTATGACTGCCTTTGGTTTCTATCTAATCTTAACCCTATTTTATCAAGTTTCGTTCTTCAATCTCAGAAATTCCAAATCATCTAGTGTGCCATTTCTAGAACTAAGATCTTTCTGAGAATTTAATAATACATTAAAGGAAATACAAATATACTTCAGAGATAATATACATAATAGTCATAATAAGTGTACTTAAAAGAACTATAAACTATACACTCCACTATTACACTCTCTTAAAATTAGACATACAATGTAAAAGTGGGTAGACCTCCGTTGTGGCATGCATCAGAAAATATTGATTTATTATTTGATGATGTTTTTTTCCTTTTCATGAAATTAATATGTATATTTTTTCTCAGTAGTGCATTTTTATATAATAGTGTAAATTTGTTCTGTTTGGATTTTCTTCTATCGGGCAGGAATAAATTATTATTATTTTTAGAATTCGTCGTTGCCTTTTAAAGCACGAGACAGTCTTCTTCTAGTAAATTTTAATGCTTAATATTTGGCGTTTTATCTCTTCTTCTTCACTACATATCTTATTGCGATTCCATAGCTTTAGCTCATAAACCAAACCAAGTTTTCGATACCTGAAACTTCCTTAATAATTTTGGAACCAGATTCCTGTTCTTGTGCATGATTAACTATGGCAGCGATTGTTCTGAAAATATGTGTAAGCTGTTTAAAATGAAGTACCTACTAAACACAGCATCTAACCTAAAAAAATCGCTATATTTAAACGTGACATCAGAGAAAAAATTGGAAAATGACGTTCAATCTACAAAAAGATGTTAAAATATTTTAATGTAGGAGAAAATACATCTCAGAAGAAAATTAACTGCAAAGAATTTGGCAAGGTGAAGTTTAAATTATTTACAGAGAGAAGTGGTCGTAAATAGGGAACTTAGGGAACTCCAGATATAGAAAAAATTCCATATAATAGAACTTATACATACATAATTAATTATTAATTAATTAATAATTAATCTTAATGAATTGCTCCATTCATATTAATATGTACTTCAAGATTTTGCTTTAGTAACAAATTATATTTTATTTTCACAAGTATATATATTTATATTTCAGCGTTACGGCCCTTTGGGCCCATGGCTTATCTCGTATTACATTTTAAAAACTATACGTCCATTACATTTTCTTAACGCTTTCAACAATTTTCGTCCATTCGTCTCTATCACCCGCCCTGTTACTCCAATCTTTCACTCCTGCTCTCCCCACATCACTCACTACCGCATCCAGCCATCCTTTCTTTGGGTGTCCCTTCTTCTTCTTCCCACCAGTCCTATCCTAATTGAAATTAGTGTAGATTTTAATTTCGTTAGTTTTTTTTCATCAATCATTGTTATTGCAATCTCACGATTTTTTCATTTTTCACTTAATTTTCAGAATGCATGAAAACGGATCCAGATGTCGACTACGAAAACTGCGTCTACGATGCTTGCTATTACGAAGAAAATGTTAGTAAATCATATAAAAGTAACGAAGATTTATTTACGAAATATCATTTTTTACAGATGGCAGAATCTTATTGCGATTCCATATCGGTATCTGCTGATGAATGTGGCAGTAAGGGAGTCCAACTTAATTGGCGTGATCGCGTACCTGAATGCAGGCGCAAATGTCCACCTGGTTTAATATTTAAATCCTGTAGCGATGCATGCAGCAGAACGTGCGAGGATATTGCTCGTCGTCCAAGGTGTGCTAAAACGTGCGTCGAAGGATGTAACTGTCCCGATGGTCAAACCATGGACGAAGACGGTGTCTGTATTCCTATATCGCAGTGCAAATGTAGAATCAATTGTGTCTTATATCCACCCGGTTTTGAATATCTCAAGGATGGAGACGAGATAGCGTATGTTCTGACTGGCTTAGAAAATCATAACAAAATCTAACATTTGTTTTTGAAATGCAGACGATGCCAAGGCGGTAAATGGATAATAATTGTACCCGATATAATACCTAATGTTCCTGAATTAGAAGACTTAAATAAGAAATGCGAATCAATCGAGAATTCAATTTATACACCTTGTCGTTTCCCGGAACCGGAAACATGTCAGGTAAAAAATTCTATTATTAAATATCACTATTCATTGTACTCTACCAGGTGTACCGAAAAGTGATTACCGGTTTTTCTAACAGATGTCGCTAGACTTAAGTATTCAATGTTATCATATGACACATATGTCATATTTTGTGAAAGTAACACTGTCATAGATTTACACATCTCTGAAAAAGTTTGAAGATGCGAAAATACAGGAGTTATTGGATGAAGGCCCAACCCAAACTCAAAAACTATTGACAGAAGCGTTAAACGTGGTCCAAGAAATGATTAGCGACCGATTGCGAGTAATGGGAAATATCCAAAAGATGGGAAAATGGGTGATATCAATTGAATGACAGGTAAATGGAAAAGCGAAAAATCGTTTATGAAATGCTGCTTCAAAGGTATGATCGGAAGTCATTTCTGCATCAAATAGTGATGGGTGATAAAAAGTGGATTTATATTGAAATCCCGAAGCGCAAAAAATCATGGTTATCACCTGGCGAAACCGGCCCAATAATTCTAACGCAATTCGTTATGGTCGCAAGACGATGCTCTGTGTTTGGTGGGACCAAAGTGATGTGGTATATTAGGAACTGTTGAAAGCTGGTTGAACAGTTAATGCTGATTGCTATCGATAATAAATTATCAATTTGAATAATGCATTGATGGAAAAACGTCCAGAATGGCACGAAGAGACGGTAAAGTGATTTTAATAGAACGATAATGCGCCGTCTCATACAGCAAAACCAGTCAAGGAAGCGTTGAAAGCATTTGGATGGGCCATAATACCGCACCAGCTGTACTCTTCAGGCCTGACCCCTTCCGCATTAATGGTACACGCGCTTGCAGAGCAGCACTTCGCCAATTTCGAAGAAGTTAGAAAATGGCTCGATGAATGGTTTATCTCAAAGGACAAACAGTTTTTTTGGGATAGCATCCATAAATTGTCTCAAAAATGGTCAAGATATGTAGAATCAAATGGCCTATACTTTGAATAAATAAATTTTTACGTTTTCTTGGAAATTATGTATTTTTACGAAAAAAACTGATAATGACTTTCCAGTTTACTTGGTATATGTGTATACCTTTCTTGTGTTTACTCTGCTTAATAAACGATTATTAAGCAACTTACCGATATAAGTTTCACTCGAACAATGTATAATTTCAGAACATGACCAGTTGTCCAATTAGAAGCATAACAACTTGTCAACCGGGATGCCAGTGTAAAAGTGGATACGTTTGGGATGCTAAAAAAAATAAATGCATTCCAAAAACAGAATGTCCCTGTTTCAATAATGGAATAAGCTATCCGGAAGGGGCGACTTCTCCAATAGGCTCATGTCGGAGTTGGTATGTAAAAGTATATGTATTACCGCTGTGTATATTGGATGAGTAATTGGCTTAAAATTCCAATAAATAGCTTTGGAGTGGTTTCTGAAAAAGATTCCATTTAATTTGGTACGTAGACTTCCGCGGTCGTGGTCCATGCTATCTGCTTCTGGGTTTCCGGGCTGAAACCGCGTCACTTGTATATCTGCCGACTTTTCAGTGCTGTAGTGAGCCAAGGTGTCCTATATAAACGAATACGAAACGTCGGCAGATATACAAGTGACACGGTTCCAGCCCGGAAAGCCAGAAGCAAGATTCCATTTGTTATCAATTTTTTAAATTCTTGTTTATACTTATTTATATAAAACTGTTATAACTTCGCTCCAGCATAATATAAAATCTTAATTATATTTTAACACTTTTTGTCATCGAAAGCCGTTTCATTCACTTGTTTTGGATTTCAAAAGAACTCTAAGTGTTCATGAACCTAGTCGTAAATCTATTAACGTTTTTCAATTCAGGGAATTTTGTAGCGACTGGAATATAAGATAATCCGTTAGACCAAGATTTGACGAGTTAGTGGAAGAGATAAAACAACCCAGGCTAGTTCCAATATTCTCTTCTCCGTATTCTGATCTAGCATTGATGTAGAGAAAAATAATTTGTCGAATAAGTCGGACGTTTTTCAATGAATTTTTCGTGTACTTTCTGCAATTTTTGGAAATAGACCTCTTGACGTCTTGTCACCATTTCATTACGAGCCATTAGCTCATAGGGAATAACACCGCAACAATTTCATTATTACAATCAGAGTCTGACATGAATATTAGTTTTTGAATTAGGTTCTGATGGTCTATACTTGTCTAACAACTCCCTTTTCCTGACGACATTTTCGAAAGATCCCTTGAGAGAAAATTTACGATTATCGACATTCTGTTTGGCGAGTTTGTTGGAATCTGGATGGTAGATTCCGAGATTATTTACTTTTCCATGCTTTTCAAGATCTCGCCACATAGTTAATTGAGAAGTATTCAACTTCTCGGCGAATTCTTTTGCTGTTTCACGATAATCTTCTATCAAGATTTTTAATTGATCTTTACCTAAGTCGGATGCTCGATCTGATCTTGGGTTATCCTCGAGTATCATATATCTAGAGGGGAATTTGGCAATTCAACTCATTATTGTTCTCTTCTTAATCTCTCCACTACCATAAACAGTTCATATCGTATTTTTTCAACCGTCGCTGTAGGAATGTTTCTCAACCTTTAGCTAGTCGCGTTAAAATACTTACACTTAAAATACATACACTTGGGGTCCATTGGACCCCATGCGACTAATTAAAGGTTAATCTAAATTAAGCTCTTATAATATTTTGTGTATTTTATTCACTTTAAAATTTTTAATTCTAACTATCTAAAATTTTGATAATTACTTACTTGTACACTTTTCAACTTATGACTTGGAAATGGCTAAGTTATACCTGTAAGCTAAAACTTTAAAAAAATGTCAAGAATTTAACTTACATTCTACTGTATACCTGTCTAAGCAAGTGTAAATTTGTCAACTCAATACTTTTTGAAATTTAACTTTGTAAAGTGTACTTTTAGGAATGTCGTATTCTAATGCCTTGTTCGACTTATTATTTTAATATTGCAGTACATGTAGAGGAGAAAAATGGGATTGCTCTCAATGTTGTACAGTCGAAAATTCAGTTAAACAAGATGGCTGCAAAGTTTGGTGAGTTTTTTTCGATTTATAGGTTAAATACTAGTGATTTGATAATAAATATAATTATGTGGAAATATATAATAGTATATGAATTTATACAACTGTCAAAGCTCGATGTATTAAATTACAATATTGGAACACTAGAACAATTTTTGCAAACGAACAATTGAATATATTCAATTACAAAAACTGCATGTGTACGGAGTGAGATGACAGACAAATGAACCAATTTGTTCGCAGTTAATGAATATGATAAATGTGGGGTTTTGGAACACATGTTTACGTAATGATTAAAATGTACTTAGTAAAAAGGGTGTTATTAATATTTGAATGAACATTCATCTACTCGGCAAAGCGCCGAGAATGTAAACAGGGTGTTATCAATTTGGTACGTAGACTTCCGCGGTCGTGGTCCATGCTATCTGCTTCTGGGTTTCCGGACTGGAACCGCGTCACTAGTATATCTGCCGACGTTTCGTACCCATTTGTATGGGACATCTTCAGGGCTGAACTACTGTACTGAAACTGGTGTAAGTCGATGGGGGACGCGTTTATATATGGATAATGGGTCATGGGTCAATGGAGCGTTACGGTTGCGGTTGGGTAGATTAGAGATGCAGGATCGCCAAGCGTTATGTAGGGGGTAGCCATTATCGCGGTTAAGGTTATTGGGGTGCTTAAAGATCTCTATAGTTTCACGGATTTTGCGACCATAGAAATGGTTAGTGCGGGATAGGATCTTGGTTGAATTAAACTGAATATGGTGCCCGGTTTCCAGCCTATTCTCGGCAAGTGCAGAACCGGCTATGCGCAGCAACCTAGTATAACGCTCGTGTTCAGAAACACGAGTGCCGACAGACCGCTTTGTTTCACCAATATATGCCCTGCCGCATGAACAAAGAATCCTGTACACACCAGGTGATTCTAAAGAAATATGGTCTTTTACGGAAAAAGGGTCAGATAATTTGGAATGGGGTTTGAAGATGGTTTTGATGTTGTTTTCGAGAAGAACCCTACTAATGCGGTCAGGGTGTTATCAATATTTGAATGAACATTCGCCTACTTGGCAAATCTCCGAGTGTTTGTCTACATATGCTTTGCCAACCTGGCTGCCGACTTAGATAATAATAATTGAGATAAATGCGCCTTTGTTCTCTTGTTCAATACATTCGTGTGTTTTATGAGGAAGGCAATGTTTTTACAATATAATGACTTATTGATGTATATATATATATATATATATATATATATATATATATATACATTGTAATATTAAACACAATTGTTTAGTAATAAGTTTTTTATGTTTAATTGCAGTGTGTGCCAAAGAGGTACGTGGCAATGTTCGGAGAGTAATTGTGTTACACCGCCGACGTGCAAGCTCGAAGACGAAATTCGAATAACGGAGAATGGAAAATGGTATTTATTTTTACAGTGTTTGTTACTCTAATATAATAATAGATTAATTATACTCATTTTCATGTACTTTCCTTAAGTAATAATGAATTCGTGAGAATTATTGTTACTTAATCTTCAAGTTTGACTGTTATTGTATCTCACTTTTTTCAAAATTATCGATACTTGTTAAAAAGGAATCATTCTATTATTAATAACACCCTATCAACTACATATGTTTCATCGAATGCACGAATCGTCAGGTTGATTTATGTTATTAATGAACGATTCCTTCAGAGTGTTTATCATATCATTTCGATACAGAAGATAATGAATAATATCATATCTCCCTCTCTCGACCAATACATAAATGTATTGACCGACAAAGCAAGAACGCTTCTATCTCACATAGATCGGAGACTATGTTTCCAGTGTGTAATAGACAGAAACTTACGTCTAGGCTTTATGCCAATTAAAGAATCTTTTCTTTAATTGGCATAAAGCCTAGACGTAAGTTTCTGTCTATTACACACTGGAAACATAGTCTCCGATCTATGTGAGATAGTTATAATACATTTATGTATTGGTCGAGAGAGGAGATATGACATTATTATTATCGATACTTATCTAACTTCTTTTTTATTTTGAACAAAATTAGTTATAAAGCATGTTGAAGAATTAAACTTTATTTGTAGCTAAAATCAGTTTAATAAGTAAATTAAATTGTTAGAACCCTAAAGCGTAAAAGAAAAATTCTTCAGTAACATGAAGGCAACTTCGAAAGTTTGATAATCTTTTAAAATAACTTCCACCACATACTGGGCATCTGTCCATTCTTCGACACCAGATAGCAAATCTATCTTTTGAAAATTGGTAATGCGCGCCAACTCATGCTATAAGAAGATACTAACTGTTGAAAAATTTCCACCCTTTCAGCCTGTTCTATTATACGGTGGATGCGCCAGCTTCCCATTAAATACACAGTATAGACTTTTGAAAGGAAAACCAGATGCCTGATCTAGAGTGAGGACGAATGTTTTTGCGCGCTTCATCAAATTTCGGCGGGCACTCCTCAGTATACCATTTGCGGTGACTACCTTCTACTTTTAGTGCCACAACATTTCTAACAGTAAAAAGACTCACATTTCTGTACAGACGTGGGCGTTCTTTCATTTCTAAATATCTAGACTTCGTGCTTTACTTTAGATTTATAACGTATCAAGATACTGTTAGCTAACGAAATGTTACATTATAAAACTATTCTAGCATATCGCGGCACTGTAAAGTGGGCCGTGCCATCTTCTCAATTATCAAAACATGAAGTACCTACCCGTAGGAAACAGATCCCTCACTCGAAGATGTGCGAATGATGAGTTATTATAGTTACTACATATTAGCTGCGTCAAGTCCATTTGAAATTGGAACCTTGGTATTTTGCTAGTTCTACATATTATTTTGAACATAGAAGTTGCTCTCTTTCCAAAACATTCCAATACTGATATTGGGGTATCTTCACAGTATTCTCATAGTTTTTTCAATGTTTGGGATGAAAATATTTTAAAACAGGAGTTCATATTTTTTCGCGAATTCTTTAATTTCATTTTGAACAACTTCTTTGAAATCTCATTTAATGAAATTACTCCTTTTCCAAAGCATTTTAATGTTAGTATTTAGATATCCTTAAAGTATTTTCATCGTTTCATCAACGTTGCAAAAATAGGGAATTTAGGCTTGATTAAACATTTTCTCCTACTACAAGAGCACTAAAAGCACGAAATTAGCAACGAAAATAGATCGAAACTACGGCCATTGGTACTTTACCAGTTTTTCCAGTTTATTTGGGACATATCCTCTGAAATCTTATTTAATAGAATTGCTTCCTTTCAAAAATATTCTGTTGATATCTAGGTGTCGTAATTTTTAAAAACAACAGAAAAATGGTGTCCAGAATACTGTAATATTTATCCATAACATTTCAGTGTCAACATTAAAAATTGTCTTAATATTGGGTCTGGGAAAAAGTTCGTGGCGTTTTTTCAGTAAAATTCAACTGGTCCCCGCATGGCGCGTGGACGAATTCATTTAAACCGAATATGCTCCATTATTATCGACAATGTTTCGCCATTTTTTTGGTAGATCCATGATCCCATCGGTGAAAAACTTCTGTGGTTTCTGGTCGAAAAACTGAATCAAGTAGTTTTCACAGGCTTCTTTTGAAACCAACTTAATTCCATTGAGAGAGTTCTGCAGAGATCGAAACAGATGATAGTCAGATGCTATATCCGGACTGTAAGGTGGGTGCATCAAAACTTCCCAACCAAACTCTCTCAATTTTTGACGGGTCATCAAAGAAGTGTGTGGTCGGGCGTTGTCATGATGGAAGACAACACCTTTCCTATTAATCAATTCGAGCCGTTTTCTTTCAATCGCCTGGTGTAATCTCTCTAGTTGTGCACAGTAGAGTTGAGAATCAATCGTCTGACCAGTTGGAAGTAGCTCGTAGTGGACGATTCCCCTCCAGTCCCACCATACACACAGCATCACTTTTTTTGGCGTCAATGTTGGCTTAGCGAACGCTTGTGACGGCTCACCATCATTTATCCATCTTTTACGCTTCCGATTATCGTACGTAATCCATTTTTCATCTCCGGTTATTAAACGTTTCAGAAACGGCTCGATTTCATTCCGTTTCAGCAGCGCATCGCAGATGTTAATTCGGTCCATCATGTTTTTCACGCTCAACTCATGAGGAACCCATTCGTCAAGCTTTTTTTTGTAACCAGCTTTATGTAAATGGTTCAAAACAGTTTTGTGGTCAATGCCTAGCTCCATGCCAATATCGACACTGCTGATATGCTTATCTTGTTGGACTTTTTCAAGAATTTCATCAGATTTTTCAGTGATTGGACGACCGGAGCGTGACTCATCTTTCACATTGAAATTTCCAGAACGAAAGCGAGCGAACCATTTCCGCGCAACAGATTTCGATAAAGTACCATCACCGTACACACCAAAAATTTTATCACAAGCCTGCGCAGCGTTCTTCCCCTTATCATAATAATATTGCAGAATATAGCGAAATTTCTCATTATTCTTCTCCATTTTCAAGTGCGAATAACTTTCCAACCACTGCACCGATATTACAATGTTTCTACGCTCAAACTAACGTTCGGAAGGTCATCTAAAAAACGAGCCGTCGGTGGTGTCGCTGTGACTTGTTGTTCTTTAGTTATCGGCAACCAATGCCATCTATCGGGAAAAACGCCACGAACTTTTTCCCAGACCCAATATATAAGGTGAATAAGTTGCTGACCGCAATAACGAATATCGAAAATTATTTTTGTGATGTAATAATCAGCTGTTCCTATATGCTTTATTATTTGATCAAAATAAAATGTTTTAAAAAAAATGTAACTACAATAATTTTTCAGCATTTGCAAGAAAGGAGAATGGAAATGCGTCAATGCTCAGTGTGATATCTGGGGCGATTCGCATATTAAGACATTCGATGAAATCTTCTATGACTTCCAGGGTGAATGCTCTTACACTTTGGTACAGGGACAATTAAAGGAATTTTTCTTCAACGTTATCGTCACTGTATGCTGTCCTAAAATTGCTTGAGTTTTCATTAATATTTTCGATTCTAGAACGAGCGCTGTAGCCATGCCGGAGACA
This sequence comes from Dermolepida albohirtum, assembly GCA_031893035.1. Taxonomy (NCBI): domain Eukaryota; kingdom Metazoa; phylum Arthropoda; class Insecta; order Coleoptera; family Scarabaeidae; genus Dermolepida; species Dermolepida albohirtum. The sequence continues at coordinate 257,437 of JAVIWB010002210.1, read as the reverse complement.
CATGTTTGAGATCAGTTACAATTAAAGTCAACGTAAATGGAGTGCAAGAAAGTATAATATTAATCAAAAATCAAGAACTACCCGATATAAAACATAAAAAGTGGTTACTTTTGGTTGACTACGGTAGTTTCGTTACTGTTGATATTGTTGGAGCAGGTGTCCAAATATTCTGGGACAAGAAGACTTGGCTCAACGTAAAAGTCGATAAGGAATGGAGTGATAAAGTATGTATACCTTCCATTTAAAAAATATTAATGGATAAGATTTAATTGAATTAATTCTGTTCCTACTAGTTTTGATATATTGGTTGCTTCCTCTATATATCAAAGACTTTGTCCTAAAATATTTGCTAGATTTCAGCGTTGTAGCATGAAGACTAGAATATCAATGATCAATTTGATTATCTATTTTTCTCAGTTGCTAGAGTTCAATTTCCCCAAATCCTTGGGTATTTTCCCTTTCTTCCTATTTGCCTGGTTGCTTGTCTACAGTACCATTTTGTAATCTATGGAACGGCAAATTTGCTACATCCGTCAGCCATTTTGGGCTCTTCTCACACCACTCTACTTGTACAGAAGCCCGTTTATTCACAGATATTTTCTTTTACTGATAAGTAAGATTGAACAATCCTTTGGGTAACTAGGGACAGGACTGATAGAGAGAAAATATCTGTAGACATTACCGATAGTTTGCATCACCTGACGCGAAGATTCCCCCCAAAGGTGAATTGTTAACTGCGATGGGTATAAATAAATTTCTAAAATGTTTTCCTATGTTAGGATATACAGGAATTATAATTAAATATACTCCTTGCAATATATTTGTGATTTAAAGATTGATAATTACCTTCAGAGGAAAAGCCAAGATACGAAGGTGGTCCCAGAAATGCTCGACCCAACAAAGAAAACACAAAAATTTTGGAAAGAAAGATATTTATTTTTCAACATAATCTGTTTTCAACCCTGTACACTTTTCCCAGTGATGTTAATAAGTTCGATACCCTTTTTATAATAAGAACTGTCTTGCTCCTCAAAATCGCCATTAACTGCCATCACTTTTTCATCGTTGGAAAATTTTTGACCACTGAGCCATTTTTTAAAGTTTGGGAACAGAAAATAATCCGGGGGCTAGATCTGGCGAATGGGGTGCATGAGGTAGCAATTAGAACTTTAATTCAATAATTTTGGCCATTGAAATAACGGATTTGTGAGCTGGTGCATTGTCTTGATGAAACAATACTTTCTTCTTAGCCAAATGTTGCTGTTTTTGCTTGATTTCTTCGCTCAAACGTTGCAATAAGTTCGCATAATACTCGCCGTCGATAGTTTTTCCTTTATCAAGGTAGTCAATGGAAATTATTCCACGGGCATCCCAAAAAACCGCCATGACCTTGCTTGCAGACGAAATTGTCTTCGCCTTCTTTGGAGCCGGTTCTTCCTTTTGAGTCTATTGTTTTGTTTGTTCTTTTGTATCGGGTGTGAACTGATGGACCCACATTTCATCTCTGGTTATGAAACGGCGCAAAAACTTTGCTTTGTTGCTCTGAAACTTCGCTAAACACTCAATTGAAACATCTTCATAACGCTGTTTTTCCTCGAGTCTGAGCAAACGCGGCACCCGTCTTGCACACAGCTTTCAAATAAAAGTATTGTATTACGTAACGATGTCCAATTTTCTCCATTTTTACAAATTCACTGAAAACGTTCAGTATTGATGGCAGTCACACAAATACTAAACAACGTGGCATCTTCAAACATGAAACACATGCTTTATAGGTTGTGTAGTTTTTAATACAGTGATATTTTTTAAACAACTACCGCCATTTCTAAGTCAGGCCGGGTACTTATGGGACCACCCTCGTATATCTACAATCGTGAATTAAGAGGTTAGGAAATGAGTCGCCTTCCGCTATAAATTTGTTGGGAAAAGAACCAACCCATTACCTTAATTAACTCATCTTCTGCTGCGAGTGAAAAAGAGTGCGGCAAAGAATTATTAAACGTTTCATTTCTAAAGAATCTGAAACAGATAAGTACTTTATGATATTTCATGCGCATAGTTTGAGCAACTTCTCTTCAGTTCTTCATGTAATCCATGTTTTCTTTTCCATTGTTCACACGTCAAAAAATTCGAATTTTGATGAAATAATAATCTCATTGAGATTACTTTTAGATTACATATTTCATTTTAGGTGTCGGGACTTTGCGGTAACTTTAATGGAAAAAAAGACGATTTGATAGTAAACGGAAAAATTATTGAACGCGAAGATGCATATATATTCGTCAGTATTTGGAAAGTCGAATGCTTAACAGGCCCAAAACAGGTAAGATATGTATGAGTTTTTATTCCTTAAACAACACGACTTCGTATTTTCTAAAAATGGCGTTAAATGTAAGTATTTGAAAGTATTTGTGTATCTAAGATATTTATTTGTAGAAATACTGTAGCCTAGAAAGAATAAAATGGGCTCAAGGTCGATGCAATGTTCTACTTAGCGGTATTTTCAATCAATGTCATAGCAGAGTTCCTGTTGCCAGTTACTACGAAGCTTGCGTATTAGATACTTGCAAATGTGAATTCTCAGGCGACTGCCAGAGCCTGTGCACAGCTGTTTCAGCTTACGTCCAACAGTGTAACAATTTTGGAGTTTCTGTAGATTGGAGAACACAGCAATTATGCCGTGAGTATTTTAGTTCGAAAATATTGAATTTGTTGAAAAGATTTTCCATTTTCTTGAAAAGAAAGTTGATAAGATTACCTCGCCAGAATTTAAATTCAGTAGCGTGTAGATTCCGCTCTAGTTCTTATCGCTACTCCATTGATCTGAGGATGCTATTGATCAAGTTGTGAAAGATTTCCTGTCCATTCGAGTAGAATAACTTGTTCAAGTTCCCCGAGATTCGTAGGAGCAGGTATGTGGCTATGTGCCTTACTGATCATTTTAGTGCACTCATAGATGCTCGATGGGATCATATCTGGGCTTCTTCGTTGCATGTTAATAGTTCGAATATTCACGAATCGAAGGTAGTCCAGTACCTCTCTGGCAACGTGAGGTGTAGTGTTATCCTTTATAAACATGAAATTGTCCTAGAAAAATGGGGCAAATTCTTCTCCAGAACATTATTGATCCACCACAAAACCACAAAATGGGTCCTCGGTTAGATTTTGCGGGCAACGAATCTCTCTTGACTTTCGCCAGACTCGTGCACGTCCGTTGTCAATTAAGGTTTACTCTTGTTTCACTTAGGAATTAATGTTTAATTCTTTGAAAATAAAACTCGCTTCCAATTGTTAATGGTCTAATTTATGCGTTGCATTGCGAAACGCAGTCTAGTAACTCTATGTTCCCAGGTGGGTAGTGGTCTAATAGCTGGTTTTCTGTTATGGAATTTTCTTTTATAAATGTCTTCTTCTGAATATTCGTGCAGAAATTGCTACATTTTACGCTGTTGCTAGGTGGTCCGTCGTTTTCTTAAGACGATTTACATAACGTATTCCTCATCTCTGACATTTGTAGACTTCTTACGACCACGTCCTGGGATTCTATAGTAACATAGAAGTTTATTGAAATGTTTAATCGTTCGACGAATTATTGAATAGCTAACTCTTAACAAATTATTGTTATTGTTAACTAACTGGAGTTACCCCTTTCACTGCTTCTTCTTCTTTTAAGTTACGAGGATGATCCATTTATTCTCCTTTGACTCTCAAAATTGTAATATCAGTATAAATAAAGTAAATATACCATTCATACACAGTCGTACGTGATAAACACTTATCACCACTTGTTTCATCAAATTAAACAATTCAGTAAACGATTTACTAAGTTTAAAACAGAACTTGATATTTGCTTTGCTCAAAATTCATTTTTCGACCAATGCCAAACACATACCGTTTCTTTATGCGCAATTTCTCTGCTTCTGATGGTGCAAATGTCATGATATTTTGACATAACATTGACGAAAGATCTACCTTGTTCGATGACTATTTTTTTTTCAAGAGATGACGCCACGAGGAATTATTATTTTAAAAAAGTTCGGTTTCCTTTGCGACAAACTGTGTATATTTGGCTATTCATGTGATTTTTGGCTGTCAATTTAAAATAAAGCACCTATGGGGAAGACTTGCCACTGAAGAAGAAATTTATACTGATATTATATATTATAAGTGCACCAGATAAAGCGGTAAATTTAAATTAATGTAATTAACATGAAAAAGTCACTAGCAAAATGAATTTATAGTTTTTTAAGAATTATTTTAAATGGCATTAAATGCCTTATCGACAAGAAAATGCAAACTATCCTAGACCAACTGCATAAAATGTTTAATGATTTAAAACATCGAAAAATCACAAGTAATAATAATGAGTTTTCCTGATGCGTTAATTTTATTCAGGAGTTTATAAAGCAAGTAGAAATTTTCACTTCTAGATTATAAGAGTGTAAATAGTTACGGTACTTTACGAGGGAGCGTTTTTATATTCGCGGAATGGGGGACAAGAGGTGGAAATAAAAAAACCAAATTATTTTTCTTTTTCAATATATTCACTTGCAAGACGGATACATTTTTCACATATTTCAATTAATTTATTTATACCCTCATAAAAAAATGATTTCTCTTTATCTGCAAAATACGCCGAAACTGCCTCCTTGACTTCATCATCGGCAGTAAATTTTTTACCCCGCAGCTCTTTTTTCATTTTCGGAAACAGGTAATAATCACTCGGTGCCAGGTCTGGGCTGTAGGGTGGGTGATTCACAATTTCGAAGCCCACCTTATGCAGGGCAGCTAACGCAACGCGGCTCTTGTGGACAGGCGCGTTGTCGTGCAAAAGCAGAACACCTTTTGTCAATTTTCCCTGTCTTTTCTCTTTAATGGCTTCTTTTAGTCGCTCTAGTATTGAAGCGTAATATTCTCCGGTTATAGAAACACCTTTATCTTTATAATTAATCAACAATATTCCTTCCGAGTCCCAAAATACCGTTGCCATGAGTTTCCCAGCTGATTGTGACACTTTAAATTTCTTGGGAGGTGCTGTGCCCTTTTTATGCCACTGCATGGAGTCTTGTTTGGACTCAGGTTCATAATGATGACCCAAGTTTTGTCTCCAGTAACAATTCCACTCAATACATCATCCTTGTCTTCATTACGGAGGTCCAAAAATGCACGCGAACACTCTACGCGCTGTTGTTTTTGCGGCGGCGTGAGCATTCTCGGCACCCATCTTGCGCTGACCTTAGACATGCCGAGATGATCGTGTAGGATTTTAAAAATTGTTGTATCGGATACTCCAACCATTTCTGCGAGTTGTTTCTTCTTTAGTCGAGCATCTTCGAGTACAATTTGTTCAACTTTTTGGATAAGTGCTGGCGTGGTCACCTCAATGCTCCTGCCCGGCCTCGGGTCGTCTTCAAGGGATTCCCTTCCTTGTTTAAATAAACTATGCCACTTGTACACCATGGTTTTTCCTGGACAAGAGTCGCCGTAAACCAATGACATCTTATTCATTATGGTCGCGACTGATTTTCCTTGCCAGGTAAGGAACTTTATAACGGCACGATATTCGATTTTTTTCCATATTTCACTTTTCACTCCTGATTATGTTACTTGGTTGACGATATAACGGCACGATATTCGATTTTTTTCCATATTTCACTTTTCACTCCTGATTATGTTACTTGGTTGACGATAGCTCAAAGACTAACTGTCTAATAACAATGAAACTTCGTATTTATACTGATCATGAGTCGCTGGATAGGCCACGCCCCCAATGCGCCTACTCACCCCTCTACAACCCGCTCATTCCGCGAATATAAAAACGCTCCCTCGTATATACTCATTTATATGCCAATATTATGACGATTTGTGAGAATATTCCTAGACCGAAAACTGCTTCCTTTTCTGCAAAAACATTTATAATTTGGTGGTTGAATTAGAATGTGCACATATTTAAAAGGAATGAAATTTAAAAAATATACATCTTATTCAAAAAGTACTTTTTAATCTGTAGCAACGGTTTATACTACCTATTAAAGACATCATTCCATTCACGAGAACACGAACGCGACAGTGTTCTTAGGTAAGACAAAGATATTCGCCTTGAATACATTAGTTCGTTGGAATATCAGCTCAAAACAAAAGAAACAAACATTTCTCAAGGTTATTAGAACATGTCGTTAGTTTATATAAAACGTTATTTTCAATTTAACCTTTTCTTTACAGCACTTAGATGCTACGGTCAAACTTATTACAAGACTTGCATGTTCCTCTGCCCACCGAGAACGTGCGATTTAGTCCAAAGGAATATAGGACAAAAATGTGAAACAATCACTTGTGTAGAAGGATGCGCTCCAAGGAGTTTGCCAGATGGATTCGTTTGGACTTACCCATCGTTCGAAGTGAGCGTTCCGGAAAGTTCTTGTGGAGAGCCGAAATGTAACGTGAATGGTGTTAGTTTCTACGATCAGGAAATTATTTCGAAGACAAGGTGTAAATTGCGTTATTGTTCGGCTGGAAGGGAAATTTGCACGAGATTACCTATCTGTCCTAAAGGTAAAACTTTATCCACCGAAAAGAAAAGTTATAATTTTCAATACTTTTATTTTTAGATGGAAGTGAACCTGACTCACAAGATTGTGCCTGTAGCTGTCCTATGTGTTCATAAAATGGTTATTTAAAGTAGGGAATGGATATATAATGTCTCTTTAGAATACATCATTATTAGTACATCATTTTCCACACCGATGCTACATCTAATATATATTGTGGAGTACATATACGAATTGTACTATAACACTACATTATATACATTATATTTTTCATCATTTCAATGCTCCTATGTTTATTTACTTTACCAAAGTATAATATATTTAATTTGAACGCAAAATTGTGTATTATTTATGTGAGCTTTACCTTATAGCACCTTTTTGGATTCCGTTTTAAGGGGACAATTCTATCTTTTTAGAGTTCTGGATAATGATGTGACGCTAGTAGTGCTATTATTATCTGGATATCGAGCGACTGCCTTTAATGCTGTTGTAGGTAGATCTGTTCGTGGAGAGTGAACAAAGAACTGAACCTCGAATATTTCGTTGTGTAACTCACGATTAATGAGAAACAAGTTAATAATTTTAAATTTGTAATATTGGGTCTGGGAAAAAGTTCGTGGCGTTTTTTCAGTAAAATTCAACTGGTCCCCGCATGGCGCGTGGACGAATTCATTTAAACCGAATATGCTCCATTATTATCGACAATGTTTCGCCATTTTTTTGGTAGATCCATGATCCCATCGGTGAAAAACTTCTGTGGTTTCTGGTCGAAAAACTGAATCAAGTAGTTTTCACAGGCTTCTTTTGAAACCAACTTAATTCCATTGAGAGAGTTCTGCAGAGATCGAAACAGATGATAGTCAGAGGGTGCTATATACGGACTGTAAGGTGGGTGCATCAAAACTTCCCAACCAAACTCTCTCAATTTTTGACGGGTCATCAAAGAAGTGTGTGGTCGGGCGTTGTCATGATGGAAGACAACACCTTTCCTATTAATCAATTCGGGCCGTTTTCTTTCAATCGCCTGGCGTAATCTCTCTAGTTGTGCACAGTAGAGTTGAGAATCAATCGTCTGACCAGTTGGAAGTAGCTCGTAGTGGACGATTCCCCTCCAGTCCCACCATACACACAGCATCACTTTTTTTGGCGTCAATGTTGGCTTAGCGAACGCTTGTGACGGCTCACCATCCTTTATCCACGATCTTTTACGCTTCCGATTATCGTACGTAATCCATTTTTCATCTCCGGTTATTAAACGTTTCAGAAACGGCTCGATTTCATTCCGTTTCAGCAGCGCATCGCAGATGTTAATTCGGTCCATCATGTTTTTCACGCTCAACTCATGAGGAACCCATACGTCAAGCTTTTTTTTGTAACCAGCTTTGTGTAAATGGTTCAAAACAGTTTTGTGGTCAATGCCTAGCTCCATGCCAATATCGACACTGCTGATATGCTTATCTTGTTGGACTTTTTCAAGAATTTCATCAGATTTTTCAGTGATTGGACGACCGGAGCGTGACTCATTTTTCACATTGAAATTTCCAGAACGAAAGCGAGCGAACCATTTCCGCCCAACAGATTTCGATAAAGTACCTTCACCGTACACAGCACAAATTTTATCACAAGCCTGCGCAGCGTTCTTCCCCTTATCATAATAATATTGCAGAATATAGCGAAATTTCTCATTATTCTTCTCCATTTTCAAGTGCGAATAACTTTCCAACCACTGCACCGATTACAATGTTTCTACGCTCAAACTAACGTTCGGAAGGTCATCTAAAAAACGAACCCTCGGTGGTGTCGCTGTGACTTGTTGTTCTTTAGTTATCGGCAACCAATGCCATCTATCGGGAAAAACGCCACGAACTTTTTCCCAGACCCAATATAAAAACAGAGAAAACAGACAAAGCAAGCAGTACTAGTGCTAAAGTCAACTGAAAGATTAAATAACAAAGAGAAAAATACTGGAATAATAAAAATAAGATGAAAACTGTATATACACTACCACACAGAAAATATTAAATACAAGAATAAAAGTAAAGAAATATGAATAAATTCTAGAAAGTGAATTATATTCAAACAGGTTGAATAAAGAAAAAGAAATATTGATGAAACAACAAATTTATGTTTTGCTAATGAAAGGATTTATTTTAAAATTTTAAATCATGAAGTTTTCAAGAAAATATCTTGAAGAAGATAGTTGCTGTTCTCTAAGAACTAACCTAACCAATTTCTGAAGCTCCCAATTACTTCTTGCCCAATAAAATTCTTTAGCTGAAGTGGGTTTATGGGGCGATGTTTAAAATCTTTTGTCTTGAGATGTCCTCGTACAAAAAGACCACGATATTGGATTCTGGTGCTGCGTCAAGTGACACAGTATCGGGCCCTGAACTTACTATGAATTTCCATAAATCTAACTACTTATCACTGCTGGTCTGGAAATTTAGCTAATGCGGACCTAGTCTGTGCCCTATTTAAACTATATATGTTCACGCTCCACCAGATGTAGTCTTGCATCTTAATAATTGCATTCCTATCTAATATATACAACCAGTACTTTTTCTTATAGTTTTTCCTGATTAGATTACTCTTCCATCCGAGACTGTTATTTGGTCGTTCTTTAGTCTGTCTTACAAGAAGAGAAAACTGATAGCTTCTCCATTCCTTTTAGATTTATTATAGAATTAATAAGCAGTGTGAAATATGCTTTTATCATTTCACATGTTCTCTCTCTTTCTGAGTGTGGTGTACTGTGTGGGTTGTGGCACTATCTTATTGGAATTGAATACTCCTTAATATATATATTTCTTCAAAGGCTAGTTAGAACAAATAGCTTGAAAATTTCAAAATCGACCGTGAAACTGCCTCCACTTTATCTAGAGTCATTACGATCCAATATCTTCCCGAAAGTATTTATGCCATACTCCACCTACTCGCAGTTGTCCTGAAGCTCTTTGCTCACAAATTGATTTCCGATAAGGATGCGGATCTCTGGATTGAATTCCAAAGCGAGTACAAAACATATGCTGAATAGCCAAGTAGAAACGGTTGTACAAAAGAAGCTTCAATCACGAACGCGCTATAACAGATGCTATTAGTACAAATCACTTCACAACTAATTGCGTGCACAAGATCAGTTATTAGTAAAATTCTCTTGAATTTTAAGTTTCCTACAGCATAAAAGCGTTTGAAATTTGAACTTTGTATAAAAATAATTGTAGGTAATTTTGATGGAGTCTGTGGTTGATTAACTTAATCACTGAAGGTTGATATATAACCCCTTTCCACAGTAATTTTCGTATTCTGTATACGTATTTCAACAATTAAGTTATCATCATCAGCAGATAATTAAACAGCGTGGCACCTGGAAAACTACGGCAAAATACTCGCACTAAACAAATTCCGCACACGATCTGTATCGTCGTGCGGAATTTGTTTCGTACGGGTATTTTGACGTACTTTTTCCATAATAAAGGGTTTTCCAATAGGGACTTGACAAATTTTAATTCAATTTGTGAACGCACCCTTTCACTAATCATCGAACTGTTACTGTCAATTTATTCAGTAAACTTAACATTTTGATCATGGTAAAGTACACGAACGAACAACGTCTACAAATTATAAAAATTTACTACAGAAATTCGGAGTCGGTGACCGCTACTTTAAGAGCGTTAACTCCGATTTTCGGTCGTAATTCTCGCCCTAGTAGACAGACAGTAACAAGTTTAGTGCAAAAATTTGAGTCTACATATTCGTTGTGTGATGTTGCCGTGTCAGTGAGACAACGGGTTGGTCGAAGTGTCGAAAATATCGCTGCCGTTGAAACGTTTGTAGCAAATGATCCAAATCAGTCAATTCCACGGCGTTCTCAAGAGTTGGGCATCGCCTAGACCACTTTATGACGAATTTTGCGTAACGATCTTGGTTTACACCCATACAAGATCAAGCTGACTCAAGAATTGAAGCCGATAGACCATTTGAAGCGACGTACGTTCTCCGATTGGGGTCTGGAAAAGATGCGCCAAGCTCATTTTTAGCTCAATGGGTTCGTCAATAAGCAAAATATGCGTTATTGGTTGGGTGAAAATCCACATGTGCTTCATGAAACACCACTTCATCCACAAAAAATAACTGTTTGGTGCGGTTTGAATGCCGGCGGCGTCATAGGGCCATATTTTTTCGTCAACGATAATGATAGTCACGTTACTGTGAATGGTAATAGTTATCGCGCCATGATTACCGATTATTTTTGGCCCGAATTGGAAGATATGGACTTGGACAACATGTGGTTTCAGCAGGATGGTGCCACAAGCCACACAGCACACGTTACAATCGATTTATTGAAGAGTAAGTTTGATGAGCGTGTTATCTCAAGAAATGGACCAGTCGATTGGCGGCCTCGTTCGTGCGATTTAACGCCTCTAGACTTTTTTCTTTGGGGCTACGTCAAGTCATTGGTCTATGCCAACAAGTCGACAACGTTGGAAGAGCTCAGAGCCAACATTGAATGCGAAATAGCAGCCGTTTCGGCCGAATTGTGTGGCCGAGTCATCGAAAATTGGGTCCAACGAATCGACCGCTGCAAACGTGCCTGCGGTGGCCATATGAACGAAGTCGAGTTCCATTCATAAATGTTTTGATTGTACTTCAACCCGATAATAAAGTTTTTGAAATAACTCAAATGGTCTGCATTTTATTTTGAAAAAAAGTTGTCAAGTCCTTATTAGAAAACCCTTCAATCGTAATGATCTTATAGACAATATCTTTGATTTTGGTTGACTTCTGTCAGTTAGAATATTAAAAACTTTTTTTAAACGTGAGAGCCACGCCAAAATCAGTAAAATAACAGAAAAGCAGTGGGAGATTTAATAAATTCCGTTTCAAACTTGATAGGTAATTAGTTTATACTGTAGTGCGCCGTTTGTACTTATAATTTTCCAACAAAGTCGAATAAATTCGCAATACAATCAAGTTTACTTTATGTATAATTCCATATCGTTCCATATAGTAAATGAAGTAACAAGTTTGAAAGAACGTGCCATATTTTTTTTAGATAACCTAACATTGGAGAAACTTTATCTAAGACTCAATATGTCAGAAAATATTTTAAAATAAATTTTCGTAATTACACCGATAGGAAGGCTATATAAATGCATTTTACGTGTTTAAGTGCTTGATAGTTGTTTTTCGCATTTTTGAAAAGTGTAGTTACTCGAGTATTGTAATAGTAGTTTGTATAAAATAGCATCTCTTAGCAACATGCTTAAACATGTTGTTTTAATTTTTATTTTTCCCCTAATTCGAGATTCGCTTGGGGAAACATGTGAACAAAATAGTAAGTGATTGGTAAAATTTTAAATTGTAGTTATAATGTATCGTGTGTTTTCTTAGATTACAATTCCAAGCAGCAGAATGTAAGTATTACTTTTATTAAGGAAATGCTCAAGTTTGCATTTAATTAAATAATGAAGAAGAACTGAAGTAAAGAAGATATATTCTTTGTTAATATTTCTTTCGAGGTATGTTTTTTTATTGAGAATATCATCACATCCATTTAAAAATTTCGTGTTTCTGATTGAAATATTTGAACTATTAAATGCTGAAAGTACTTCAAAATTAATTCTTATTATTACTTAATCTTAATACCTCACGAAATGGTTAATTTTTTAACCATGACGATGCTAGTGGATATCTTTTCTAAAAGCAATAATGCTGAAATATTAGTATAAAGTCAAATCAATATTTTCAAATACTTGATTATTTGGTAGTCAAAGAGAGCCGAAGGTAATTTTGACGGAGCCTGTGGTTGATTAACTTCTTCACTTAACCTTATACACATAACCTTCGTCAAATCGTCGAGCACAAGATAGAAATATCGCAGTGATCTCAAAAGAAACTGGATTATAAAAAATATACTAATAAAAAATTTAAATTTATTGTTTGTTTTATTTAATATATACTTGGTTAATATAACTGTGCGTTTAAACTTTCAGAAATATATGTATTTTCAACCGATTTTATATATCGCGAATAACAGCTTGTCGTAACGACGAATGGTTATGCTTAAAAGGGCAGCTTAGAAGGTTATGTGTATAGGGTTAAGGTTGATACATCACCCTTTTCCACATCAATTTTCGTATTCAGTATACGTCTTTCGACAACTAAGTTGTCGTCATCCACAGATAATTGAACAGCGTCGCACCTGGAAAACTACGGCAAAAGACCTGCACGTAACAAATTTCGTACACGATCTGTACCGTCGAAAGCCAAAACGCACACTGTGTATTCGTTTAACATAATTTGAACAGAAATTATATTCTAGTCTTAAACTATCCCAAAGAAGAAAGCATCTGCATGCATTTATTGCACTCTCCTTTGTCTATCGTATAAGAGATCAAAGAGAGATGAGTTATGATTAGGACCCAAGTCAGTGTTCAACACAGGTGCAACACTGTTTAATTATCTGCTGATGATGATAGCTTAGTTGTCGAAATACGTATACAAAATACGAAAATTAATGTGGAAAGAGGTTATATATCAACCTTAAGTGATTAAAAAGAAAGAAAGTTGAATTCAGAATTCTCAACTATTGTCCAAAAGATCTTATTTTATTTCTCAATTTAGGATACTTCCACATGTCTGGTGTGGGGAGATTATAACGTAAAAACATTCGACGATCATGGTTTCAAGTAAGTAATAATTTTTTTTAGATATTAGTAGCTTTATTAATGACGTTATTGTTCAAGCTATTGTTGTTAGTGACTTGCGAATTTAAAATGTAAAAATTTGTATGAACGACTCGACACCTTTTGTTGCCCCGAGATATTTCACCTTCTCTGTTCTACTGTTCCTTGGAGTTTTAGAGATTTCAAATATTCCAATTTGATGGTCATTTAATATGATTTGATTTTTTTTATTTATTTTGTAGTTTCAAGAGTGCTTGCTCATTCACGTTGACACAATTCACCGTAGGAACATCTCAATTCAAAATCGAAGTTGGGAAAAGTAACAAGCCTTGTAATACTAATGATTGTTATACCATTACAAAAATTTATTATGGAAACGAAGTATATAAATTGAGTCTAGATGGTAAGTGTTACATCAAATAATCGAAGCAGTGAAAATTAAATCAGAATTCATGGTTTGGTAAACAATAATACTTTCTAAAGAAAATTGTAAAATTTTTGTGAATTTTTTATTGACAATTAACAATTAATAATTAATAATAATAATGAAAATCTAGAAGTATTCTGTAGATTATACTAAAAGGTATTTGTTTACAGTGTTTTAAGAAAAGCCAGACTTGAATAGTTATGTACTTACGCACATATGAATAAGTAAAGGGTTTTGCAATAAGGACTTGACAACTTTTTTTCAAAATAAAATGCAGACCATTTGAGATATTTCAAAAACTTTATTATCGGGTTGAAGTACAATCAAAACATTTATGAATGGAACTCGACTTCGTTCATATGGCCACCACGGGCACGTTTGCAGCGGTCGATTCGTTGGACCCAATTTTCGATGACTCGGCCACACAATTCGGCCGAAATGGCTGCTATTTCGCGTTCAATGTTGACTCTGAGCTCTTCCAACGTTGTCGGCTTGTTAGCACAGATCAATGACTTGACGTAGCCTCAAAGAAAAAAGTCTAGAGGCGTTAAATCGCACGAACGAGGCGGCCAAACGACTGGCCCATTTCTTGAGATAACACGCTCATCGAACTTACTCTTCAATAAATCGATTGTAACGTGTGCTGTATGGCTTGTGGCACCGTCCTGCTGAAACCACATGTTATCCAAGTCCATATCTTCCAATTCGGGCCAAAAATAATTAGTAATCATGGCGCGATAACGATTACCATTCACAGTAACGTGACGATCACTATCGTCGACGAAAAAATATGGCCTTATGACGCCGCCGGCATGCAAACCGCACCAAACAGTTATTTTTTGTGGATGAAGTGGTGTTTCATGAAGCACATGTGGATTTTCACCCGACCAATAACGCATATTTTGCCTATTGACGAACCCATTGAGCCAAAAATGAGCTGCGTTACTGAAAATGATTTTGCGATGAAATTGATCAACTTGGCGCATCTTTTCCAGAGCCCAATCGGAGAATGTACGTCGCTTCAAATGGTCCATCGGCTTCAATTCTTGAGTCAGCTTGATCTTGTATGGGTGTAAACCAAGATCCTTACGTAAAATTCGCCATAAAGTAGTCTGGGCGATGTCCAACTCTTGAGAATGCCGTGGAATTGACTGATTTGGATCATTTGCTACAGACGTTTCAACGGCAGCGATATTTTCGACACTTCGACCAACCCGTTGTCTTACTGGCACGGCAACATGACACAACGAATATGTAGACTCAAATTTTTGCACTAAACTTGTTACTGCCTGTCTACTAGGGCGAGAATTATGACCGAAAATCGGAGTTAACGCTCTTAAAGTAGCGGTCACCTACTCCGAATTTCTGTAGTAAATTTTTATAATTTGCAGACGTTGTTCGTTCGTGTACTTTACCATGATGAAAATGTTAAGTTTACTGAATAAATTGACAGTGACAGTTCGATGATTAGTGAAAGGGTGCGTTCACAAATTGAATTAAAGGATGTCAAGTCACTATTGGAAAACCCTTTATATGTGAATACATGAAGAGAATAAATTCACACATATCCCTTGAGCATTATTCTTTGAGAAAATTTATCGATAAACCTCTCTAAATGTACAGTAATGATTTACACTCGCAGATTGAACTCTTTTCTGCTTCAATGTATACTCGATTCTACCAAACTAAACCTTTGCGAGCTAGCTAATTGGACGTTATAATATTGTTTTATCCCAAATAGAATTTCCAAGATCATTTATGTGCTAATGTTACCTTTGCTAGAAGTATACTAAACTATGTAGATATAAATTGTACATTATCTTTTAACATATCTTCCTTTAAAATATTTTTCTGTTGTTCGTATTTACCAGGGACAAACGTGCTTAGTTTGTTGTCTTTACTATTTAATACATCGTCGTGAATTTGAGCAGATGTGGGGATGATTTCGAAAATTTTTTCATTATTAATTTCAGGTAATTTAATAAGCAATCTTTTCATATTAAATTATTTACCATATGGTTCTCTTCGATAAATGTATATGTAGCCGAATTTTCTCCCACGTTTTCAGCATACTACTACTACCACTAGTACTATTATATCAGATCTATAGACCTTAAAGTCTCTTGATTTTTATCTTGTCTTTACTTGTTTCTACTTTCCAGTCCTAAGCTCTTTTTGCCCAGGCTTTTACTTCCCCTTACTTTATATCTTTTATCACTTTTAGAAGCTATTTTTTTGGCATCTCTTCCTCTGTTTTTCATGCAGTACTTTCTTTACACGTCTCTGTTCTGACATTCTGATGTGGCCTAACCGTCTAACCCACTACTACTACCACGAGTACTAATCAGGTCCGTAGGCCTCAAAGTCTCTTTGTTTTCATCTTGCTTTTGCTTGTCTTCACTTTTCGGTTTTTGGTTTTTTTTGTCCAGGCACTTACTTTCCTTTACTTTATGACTTTTATCACTTTTAGAAGCCATTTTTTGATACCCCATCCTCTGTTTTTCATGCAGTACTTTCTTTACGCTTTTCTGTTCTGACATTCTGATGTCTCTTAACCATATAGTTCTCTACGATCGGTATATTTATTTAATTTTTGGTTTTCTGTTTATATCCATTAGCACTCTGTTTGTATGTCTTCACCATATGTCATCTTGCACCCCGACTTATCCAAAAAATTTTCTCAGTACTTTCTTTTTTCAGATTTTTATTTCTTTCTCATCTCGTTTTATTATTGCTCACATTTGACATGCGTATAGGGCTGCTGGTTGTATTACCGTTTCATATGTACGGCTTCTGGTTGTACTAGGTATATTCTTTCCTCTAAGGATTTTTGTTAATGATACAATGGCTATATTTTCTTGTAAAATCCTTTTATCTACTTACATCTCTTCTTGATCTTTATTGGTTAATCAGGAAGCGGTTCACTCATCCTACATATCTGTAAATGTGAACTGGACTTGACGCAACTGATGTTGAAATATTATTAAACACAAAACAACGGTAATCTGTAAGGAGATGGTTACTATTTACAATTGTTTTCATATTACGTTGATTAAATAGCGAAAATTAGTTCGGTTATGAGATTTTCTATTGTTGATTGAGAAATTTTTTTATTTCGATTTTTATGATAATGGTTTTTTGTAATTGTGTGTATATATAGACTTATTTTAAAGGTTTGTAGCTGATCAAAAAAGTTATTATAATTTTACGTGATAATAGATATTTATTTTGATACATTCCGGAATATGAGAAAATAATTTTTTTTGAAATTATCCTACATATATATGATGATGTAATTCACTTCATATTATTATTCACAGATAAGCAAAATCCGGTGTTTAGCACACCTACACGAACGTATCTAGTACCCAGTGATCTGCCTGGAATTAGCATCTACAATCGTGGAAGTAGAGTGTTTGTTGATTTTACTGAAATAGGTATTTCGATCAAATGGAATACGAAGGTAATAAATAATAAAATTTGGTAATTTATACAATTAAAAGTTGACTAAAAATAATCTTTCGATAACTTTCTTTCGACAATTAAGTTGTCATCATCAGCAGGAGAAAGAAAATGAAAACGGCTGCAGCACTAGCATACACATTACGCAAATAAAGCACATTACTATAGAATGTTAAAAAGGAATCATTCTATTATTAATAACACCCTATCAACTACATATGTTTCATCGAATTCACGAATCGTCAGGTTGATTTGTGTTATTAATGAACGATTCCTTCAGAGTGCTTATCATATCATTTCGATACAGAAAATAATGAATAATATCATATCTCCCTCTCTCGACCAATACATAAATGTATTGACCGACAAAGCAAGAACGCTTCTATCTCACAGATCGGAGACTATGTTTCCAGTGTATAATAGACAGAAACTTACATCTAGGCTTTATGCCAATTAAAGAATTATCATCATTATTTTCTGATCGAAATGATATGATAAGCACTCTGAAGGAATCGTTTCACAAATCAACCTGTGTATAATAGACATATGAAACTTACATCTAGGCATAAAGCCTTATGCCAATTAAAGAATGTTAAAAAGGAAGAGAGGGAGATCATTATTTTCTATTATTAATAACATTAATAACACAAATCTATCAACTACATATAGTTTCAATACATTTATGTATTGGTCGAGAGAGGGAGATCTGTATCGAAATGATATGATAAGCACGAATCGTCAGGTTGATTTGTGTTATTATTAATAATAGAACGATTCCTTCATTCTTTAATTGGCATAAAGCCTGCTTATCATATCATTGTCGATACATTTATGTAAGAAGGGAGATATGATATTATTCATTATTTTCTGAATGATATATCATACAAATCAACCTGACGATTCGTGAATTCGATGAAACATATGTAGTTGATAGGGTGTTATTAATAATAGAATGATTCCTTTTAACATCTCTTTAATTGGCATAAAGCCTAATGTAAGTTTCTGTCTATTATACACTTGGAAACATGATCTGTAAGATAGAAGCGTTCTTGCTTTGTCGGTCAATACATTTATGTATTGGTCGAGAGAGGGAGATATGATATTATTCATTATTTTCTGATATGATAAGCACTCTGAAGGAATCGTTCATTAATAACACAAATCAACCTGACGATTCGTGAATTCGATGAAACATATGTAGTTGATAGGGTGTTATTAATAATAGAATGATTCCTTTTAACATTCTTTAATTGGCATAAAGCAGATGAAGTTTCGCTATTATACACTAAACATCTTACAGATCGGTATTGGTCGAGAGAGGGAGATATGATATTATTCATTATTTTCTGTTCGAAATGATATGATAAGCACTCTGAAGGAATCGTTCATTAATAACACAAATCAACCTGTGAATTCGATGAAACATATGTAGTTGATAGGGTGTTATTAATAATAGAATGATTCCTTTTTAACATTCTTTAATTGGCATAAAGCCTTACATCTAGGCTTTATGCCAATTAAAGAATTATCATCATTATTTTCTGTATCGAAATGATATGATAAGCACTCTGAAGGAATCGTTCATTAATAACACAAATCAACCTGACGATTCGTGAATTCGATGAAACATATGTAGTTGATAGGGTGTTATTAATAATAGAATGGTTCCCTTTTTAACATTCTTTAATTGGCATAAAGCCTAGATGTAAGTTTCTGTCTATTATACACTGGAAACATAGTCTCCGATCTGTAAGATAGAAGCGTTCTTGCTTTGTCGGTCAATACATTTATGTATTGGTCGAGAGAGGGAGATATGATATTATTCACATTACTATAACAGAAAATATATATTAGACAATCTTACAGAGCGTTACAAAGCGATTACGTAGTAAAGGATCCAACCGCCGTTTTGTCTTTGAATTCAGGACGGCGTCTGTGCTTGATTGCATCTAACGTTCAATTAATTCTTTCGATCGAAAATTTTTATTGCGAAAGCAAGTTTTATAAATTAAGAAGGTCCATGCGTTTCCATTTGGATTCATACTTTTCGACATAGAGGAGATTGCCCCAGTTTCTAAACTTATATTATTTTCGGATGTTTGACGTTATCAGTTCTACTTGACTTTTTTGGGATCGTTTGCAGGATAGTCAAAGATTTATCCTCCTCCCACGTAACGCTGTAATTAAGGTAGTTGCCTTATCCGCCATGAATCATCCATTAAGTCCTGTAGCAGCTTCAAATTGTTTGAGGCCGATTTTGTCGTCAAACGTTGACCATGGTATTCTAGCTGCTACATGTATAATTCTGCACTGTTTTTGTTTCATAATTCTGGCTGGATCCGCTGCCTTAATTTTGTCTTCAAAACTTTCCGGTCTGCTGAGCACACAATTTTGAAAAATTTACACACGTTCCTTCACAATTTCCGTATATTTCTGAACAATTTTTACTTTTTCTTGAACACCCATTATTGTTTTTACACTTTCTACATTTTTCCTCAATGGTTTCTATTCTTTGATCTACTTTAGCCTGCATACTGTTAAATTTTGTTACTACGAGTACTTTGCTAGTAACAAAAATTGGAAGTTCTACAAATCTAAATCGTTCTAAACGATGGCTTCTCTTTCTTGGACACTGTCTCTATTTCATTATCAAAAACTAGAAGTTCTTTTTAACTTTCCAAGCTCTTGTAGAAAGGTCTACGACTTTCTGAAACGTTCGCCTAGCTACTATGGTATAAGAATAGTATCTGCCTTCAGTTGACTGATATATTCTATTAACATGTTTTTTCCAGGTAGGTCTAGAGTCCAAAATTGTCTCGAGATACTTCACTTCCTTCAAGATTTTTCATTCCTATAGTAGCTTTAAATTGCTTGCGATACATAGGCTATATGACTTTACCATTAAACGTGGAAGATCGTATCTTAGGTCCAGTATGACTTTGTACATGTATAATTGCGGACTTTTCTTTGTTCAGTAATTCTTGTTAAATTCGTTACTGTTTATATACATTAGTCGGATGTATCGCAAGTAGTCTTATTCTGGAATGCGCACTTCCTCGAATGTCTCTTGTTCTTTCTAGGAGTGTCTCGCTCCTGCTCGTAGGGTACGTATGTTACCCGCTAAATTTCATGATAACATGAAACTGAGGTTAAATCTACAATACGTTGTAGGAAATATTTTATTATTCATATTACATCACCTTACACTTTAAAAATGCCTAAGTTCGCTATGTATGTCCAATGTATATTTTTATATAGTACAGAACTAATTGATTTTCTTATATCGTTTTTTACAGAACAGCGTAGAGGTAACAATAACCAACGGCAAAGCATATAAAGTTCTCGGACTTTGTGGAAATAATGATAAATGTTCTAGCAACGATCAAATGGTGTCGAATGAAATCACGACAAGTAATCTAGTATATTTCCTGCAATCTTGGCAAACAGATAGTAAGAATAATTAGCGACCTAACATCGAAAACTTTGCGTAACCCTTTTCTTTCAGATGCCACCTGCTCAGGTATACAAATACCGCCTCCATGTGACAGTGCTTCAGCGCAAAAAGCCAACAGCATCTGCCAAATTTTAAGAGATCCCCAAAAGTTTGGCCAAGCGAACGAGGTATGTGTGTTAAATGTTTAAGTATTTATGCAAGGTAATCAAATTTGGGTCCCGAAAGTTTTTGAACTCATTTAAAGCTGATGATGCAATGCTATTTTTCGAGATAGAAATATTTAGAAAAAATATTCTTAGGAAATCTGGTACGTAAACTTCCGCGGTCGTGGTCCATGCAGTGCAGTAGTTAGGCCCATACAAATGGGTACGAAACGTCGGTAGATATACAAGTGATGCGGTTCCAGCCCGGAAACCCAGAAGCAGATAGTATTCTTAGGAAAATTTATCTTTTGTTTCTAGGCATCATTTGTTGCTATTTTTGATATAAAGCTATAGCAAAAAGTGTCAAGGTACTTCTGCATTTAATACCAACATTATTCGTTTTGGTAAATTCTATTGTTAATAAATTATGAATGTAGAATTAGTTCAGTAGTTGGGGATTGGAAATATATTGTTTAGTCTATTTTACTTTTTTTTGTTCTTTTCCAAAAGATGATGAAACATTTTGAGTGGAGAGGGTACTCTCTGTCTACAAACGAATAATCTAGGGACACCAACAAGAACTAAAAACAATTTCTTAATTCTAAAACTTCCAATGGATTATTAATGAATCTCCATTAAAAAGGATTTGTACAACCATTGAATAAACTCCAAAAATTGAAAATAAACAGGAGGATAATTAAATAATAATAAAAGGAAATAATAAAAACAATAAAATCAAGAAGAATCAAGGAAACTTAAATCGAAACATGCTGAAAACAAAAATGTTTGCTTTTATTTATCCTCTACCATTGTAGAAGTGAACGGGAGATGAAAGTCTATACAAAATGCGATCCTTCCAGTTTCCGACACACAAATCCGAGAATACACCGTTAATTAATGACTTTAAAAATTCCCAAAATATGAATGAAAAAGTGTGCCAACTAGCGGCAACTAATAACAGGTGTCTCTACTAAGTAGAGAGCTTAAATCCATCACAAAGTGATGGATTTAAGCATGCAGTTATACCAACACCATTAACTCTAGAATACAGACAAGTAGTAAGGCTTTTAAGGCCACTTTATATAATCTACCTTTCTTCCTCTATAATTCCCGCAATCATATCTATTCTTATTTTTCTAAATCTAATTTATATAAAAAAGTTTCCAATTTATTCTTCAATATCTGAGTAAGTATATTACCTTAACCTGATGCTTTAAGATCTTTGTAGTTTTTGTTTTCGTTACTTCTTCTATATTGTATATTGTGTCTTATTCTCTTACAATTTCTTCTACAAAACCGCATTTACATTGTATGTGGTTCAAATATGCTCTTTGATTTTCTCTCTGCAGAATATTTATACATTTTTACATTCTTATACGCTTAATTTCTTATTGCTTTATTCGACATTTTTAACCGTTGATGATTGCCCAAACCCTTCTGAATCTGGAGTCCATATTATTCAGTTTATTTGTCCTCATTTAGTCTCCCATATCGTAGTTTTCATCTCTTTCTATTTCTTTCTTAATTAAATATCTCTGATCTCTTGCAATCTTTTGTGTCCGTTTTTGACAAGTACTTAAGATAGAATCTTTTCTGTTTTTCTATTAGCTAAGTTAGTTCTTTTGCCTAGACAAATTTCTCGATTTCTTCTGTTTTTAACTGAGAGTTTTTGAAACTGCTTCATGTAATTTTTTATTCATTTATTTTGCAGTGGACGTAATGTTTTTTTTATGAATTGTAATCTCTATTTGAACTGGGTTGGAAAGAAGCTAATGGGTTTCTTTTAAACTACTTGAATTGAACACTTTAGATTCCCAGACTGTCACCCCTGTCTTTTTCTACGACTTGCTTGGTGAATTTTATTTTTAGTTTTCTTCTTTCTTTACATTTCCCACATTTTTCTCTTTAATTGCCCAAGATCGATTTTGCTTTTTTAAGATTTTTTTTATAGTTTTTTAGTCGATGGTCTTGTTTTTATCTTTATTTTCTATTAAACATCTGCTCTTTCAAATAAAACAAAACCGTTCGAGAAATGCTAATAAATTTTCTATTTCAATTTATTAGCATTTCTCGGACGTTCTTGTTTCCTGAAATGGCTGTTCAACAGCATTCTCAGAAATGTGGCATTCTTTCAGGAATAGTAACCCTGTTTAAGGAAATGTATAAATGCACGAAAGGGATAATTTAAAAGCCATAGTTGTCTGTATTGTACGTCCTCATTAAAGAAGCATTCTGGCAATGTATATAATGCACCTGAAAGGGATAATTTAAAAGCCATAGTTGTCTGTATTGTACGTCCTCATTAAAGAAGCATTCTGGCAATTAAAAAGTCATATAATCAAACTAATTACTACCAATAGATTTTCCTCTGGTCATTGAATAATTTTTAACTTTTGTTTTTTTTTTTAGATTGTAAATCCCGACTTATATATCCGTGCCTGTGTAGCTAGTTATTGTTCTTGTAAGTTACCAAAGCCTGCAGAGTGTATATGCGAGACGTTAGATGCTTATGCTAAGGCAAGTGTCAGCGAGGGAGTGCCGAGAGTATCATGGAGAGATGATCAGACTTGCCGTAAGTAAACTACCAATAACTGAATATTAAGATTTAATAGAGTTTTAATGAATTAGATAAATGGATGTTCTTTTCCTTAGAACTAACTGTCCATGTTTAACGATATTTGAAAATTATGTTAAACTTAAGTACATTTAAAAGGTAATACTTAACGGATCATATTAATTACAGCTAAAAAATGCTTTGGAGATTTGCATTTCCAATCGTGTGCTCCTAAAGGAGGCGTGCGAACCTGTGGTGATGGTGGACCCTCCCAAACGGTAGATAAATGCGAGGAAGGTTGTTACTGCCTTCCGGCCAATTTCCTCTTCAACGGAAAGTGTTATCTTAAAAAGAATTGTCCTTGCTTATTCCGGGGGAAGATCATTCAACCAGATGAAACCGTTCCAAATGATTGTAACACCTGCACATGTATTAACGGCAAACTGGAATGTACAGATGTAAAAACAAGCAGTGCGAATCTTCAGGCACAGTTTTTAAGGTGTTTGATTTTTAGAATCCTTGTTCAAGTGGAACGTGTCATGGAGATCCACATTGCGTAACCTTCGATGGAAAGAAATACGATTTCATGGGCAAATGCACTTACTACTTAGTTAAGGGTCCGGGCTTTAGTATAGAATCGGATCATTTCGGTTTACAAAACGGTCAATTCGTTGTAAGTAAAATTATAATTAAGTTTTTACAAATACGAAAAATAAATCATTTGTATCTGCAAGAAAATTTACATTAGATTTTGGTTTTTTGAGAATAGTTTGGATAAGGAAGTCTGTATTAATTGACTTTGCCTGATTTCCCTACTCTTGTAATAGGAAATTTTAGCTCTCCATCTTATACAGTGTGACCTCGCAAGGCACGCAAAGGGAGTCCTAAAATGATTGGTGTACATGTATATAGATGTGTCATTTATTTAGATTTGCGGAAAAATATTGAAAAGAAATAATAGATTTATATTTAGTACTATTTAATACTATAAACTTATTATGTAACTGAAATATGTACATATATGAAAGAAAAAACGATACTTAGTTTTGACAATATATATTTTACGGTTCACCAACTTCTTTTGGCCTGAATTGGATGATATGAACACAAACGACATGTGGTTTCAACAAGACGCCGCTACGTACCACACTCATGCCACATTGAATACTCTGTACGAGCGATTTGAGGGTATGATCGTATCACGTGGAGGTGATGTGAACTGGCTACTGAGATCGTGCGATTTGACCCCGTTAGACTTTTTCTTGTGAGGTTTCCTTAAGTCACAAGTCTATGCGAGTAAGCCACAAACAACTGTGGTCCTCAAAACCAACATAACCCATGCCATCCGTCAAGTTCAGCCTGATTTATGCGCTAGAATCATGGAAAATTTGACATTTCGGATGCGCGCCACCCAGCGAAGCCGCGGAGCACATTTGCACGATGTTATATTCCATACATAATGGCATTTGTAGACTGTATTTTAAATTTAAAGATAGGAAGACCCGTTATATACGTACAATATAGATAACGCTTATTTGATTGTATAATTTTACATAATTGTCATTTGTTTTGCATTTTCGTTTTGTTTTTAATATTTGAATCGCGTTCAAGTAAAGCTTCAAAAATATTCTTGATGTTAAAATTAGTAGAAAACAAAAAATACTTTTGTTATGTTGACGTTTTAAAAATATATTCCTTAATTCTGGTTACTTCCAACTTCTTTAAGTTTGAATCATTGTCTAATTCTTACAAATAATTCTTCACGTTAGCAAATGGAAGATATCTATAAACTCCGAGTGTAATAAATTTTATTATTTTTAAATATATAGACATCTATCAATTGATTATAAAACATTCTTTCTCACGTTTACTTTCAGAAAAATCATACTCAAGGGCCATCGTATGTAAGGGGAGTATTTATAAGAATGGCAGGTCAAGTAATCGAATTAAGACCGAACTTGGTAGTCAAAGTAAATACAGTACTAATAACAAGATTTCCTCACATAGCGGAACCTCTTATTGTTACTAAACCTTCCGATTCTTTCGTCGTAGGTAAGAAAGCATTTAAATATCCATTAATTCGTCTACTAATTATTTTTTGCTAGTCCATTTGCCAAATAATATTCAAGTAGTATGGAATGGAATTTGGACAGTTAACGTTAAAGTGCCAAGATCGATGGGAGGAAAAATTATGGTGTGTTTAAGTTTCAATAGACAATTCGATTTTTCGGTTTGATTTTTTTTTTATTTTTAGGGCCTTTTAGGAACGTTTACTGGTGATCAAGGTGATGATTTTATGACGCCGAATGGAGAAATAGTTGAAAGTGCCACAATCTTCGGAAATAGTTGGAGAACAGAATACGCTTGTCCAAGCGAGCCTGATTCACCAATGAAACATCCTTGTGAGGTGAACCCCGATGTCAAGCCATTGGCTCAGAATGCTTGTAGGATAATTAAAAGCAGGGCATTTAAAAGTATGTGCAGCATAATAACTTGTTTTTAATGGTATGGTCATCTAGTCATCTAATGATGAATTTTTTATGTCATCACAGCTCGTCCACTCTCCATTTTTTCCAAAATATATTCTGATATGTTTAATATCGAAGTATCTTACTCGGTGTGGCAATTAAATAATGAAAATGGTGTGAGAAATGATATTTATTGCAAATAAACTTACATTTGACTTTTAACCCCTTCAATATACTATCCGCCCATATGTATACACCGTGTCTTCCATTATTCAACACAATGCTGTAGTTTATTAGTTGTCAGCCTCTTTAGCAACTCTGCCGTTTTTGCTTTTACATGTTCAACAGACTGAAAATGTATTGCCTTGAATGCACTTTTCATTTTTGGGAACCGGTATAAGTCACATATTGCGAGATCTGAGGAATGTGGAGGATGATCAAGCATAGCAATACGCTGGTCCGCTAAAAACTGCTTCACAGATAGGGTATTGTGAGTTGGTGCGTTGTCCTGGTGCGGAATCCACGAATCGTTCTTCCACAAATCCGGTCTTTTATTTCTTACTCTTTCGCTCGGCTTGATTAGGACTTCTTTGTGGCATTTCTGACAAAACGGTGATCCACAGGCAGCCAGTCAGTCATGCTAACACCCTTGATATCGAAATGAACGATCAGCATTGCCTTCAGTTTTGACTTGCTCATTCGTGTTTTTTCTATCTTGTCTTTCGTGCACGTGACATAACATTATCACCAAACACCTCCTTTAACATTTGTAAATATTCTGTTGGGGATTTTTAAAATTGACAAGGAATTTTAAGTTAATTCGCTGCTCGATTTTTATGTCAGCTATTGTACGGGTTGTTACTTGGGAAGTATCAAGGTCAATGACGTTCCAATTACAGTCTCGCCCGATGCGGCTGTGAGATTGAAGGAGCGCGGTCTCGTTATTTAATTGCCGTATCTCGTATACTTCATTTCATCTAAAATTAAAAATCTCTTTAAACACACTAAATTAATGTATGCTATTATGCGCTTCTACGAGATTAAACTGAAAAATTCTGAATTTTTCTGTTTCTTTTACATCTTACATGCGTTGCAGAATAATAGATTCGAATATCACCATTGTCTGTGATCGACTGGTTTAGACACATAGGAACTATGAAATAGTGAGCTCGAATCTCATCGGAAAACAGTAAATTTTTCAAAATTTTCTTCACCGTATATTCGATATGCCAAAAATAGTAAAAATTAAAATTTTACACTAAATTGCTATTTATTATATTTCTTAGGATACTTTGGAAGTTCAATATCAGCTAGAGATTAGTTTACGTACGTAAGTTGGTGTCTAACAGCTAACCTATTAACTAGCTATCATTGACATTTTAAGTTTTCGAAGGTATACCACCGATTTTCTGTTATTTTTAGGAGAAAATAAAGACCAGGCAAAGCTTCCTAGGAGAAAACGTGCGATACACAAATACGTTCATATTTTAACGAAGTTTATTACTATTTTGAATATTATATTATATTAATTATAATTATTTTTTATTGGGAGCTCCGACCTTATATACTTATATATGTCAGTCATTTAAAAAATCGACTATTACTTTGCCTTATCTGTTATAATACACGTTTTTTAGATTGCATGACAACAGATTTCGAAACTGAATACGAAAATTGCGTTTACGATGCTTGTTATTATAAAACCGATGTAAGTAAACACATTTCTTGATAACTCGACAATAAATTTTGATAAATTTAATTATAGCTGGCCAAATCTTATTGCCAATCTATAGCGGTAGCTGCGGACGAATGCGCTAGAAGAGGAGTTTCACTTAATTGGCGTAAGGATGTACCCGAATGTAAGATAACCTGTCCGGCTGGTATGGAGTATTTAACTTGTAGTGATGGATGTAGTCGAAGTTGCGAAGACATTTCTCTTCGTCCGAAGTGTGCTAAGATATGTGTTGAGGGTTGTAATTGTCCTCCAGGTCAGACTTTAAACGAAAATGGTCAATGTATTCCAATAAATAAGTGCAAGTGTAGAATCAATGAAGTTGTATATCCGCCAAATTTCGAATGTCTTAAAAACGAAGAAGAGCTTCTGTATGTTATCATTTGTTTAGAGAACTAAAACGCGAAATTTGCGTTATTTTTTACATTGTAGTAAATGCTCGGGTGCAAGATGGATTGTGATAGTGCCAAATCAGCATCAAATATCTAATGTTCCTACTTTAGAAGACTTAAATAAAAAGTGTGTTTCAACCAACAACTCCGTTTACACACCTTGTCGCTATCCGGTACCAAAGACTTGTCAGGTAAATTAATATCTCTAAAAGGATTTCGAAGTTAAAATTTCTTTTTATTAATTTTTGGCTTCAATAACTACTAGATTTTAAAAACAATTTTCTTTAATATTCTTTGAGTAATTAGAATTTTTATATGCAAGAAATACAAGTTCTATAGTGGACGAAATATAAGTCTCTATGCTAATTTGCTTTTATTGTAATATAACTTGTTATTTGGTAGCGATGCTTGATCATTTTTCATCAGTAGCCTTACGTGTTTCCTGTAGTCATTGCAAGGTTACTTCTTACGACTTTACTAGGAACACAGTAAAGACAGTAAAGAGAATTGGTAGTAAATAGTAATCAGTCGCCTATATAGCAAACAGTGTGAGATATGAACTCTTAAAGAATCTGGAATGGAATTATCATAAAGCTATCGATCATAAACTATTAGATCTTAGGAAAATACACAGCTCGTTTCTTAGAATTGTTGCACTAGTTCATGCAGCTCCACCAGAGGAGCGTCTTTTGGGCTAGGTATTTACAGTTGTAGCTCAAGAAGCTTAATTAATTTGCAATCTCAATGACAATGATTTGCAATACATGGAGAACGTAACACAGTCTTATCATAAAGCTAGAGATTGATCGCAAATTGTTAATGCCAAAGAAAATGCATAGTTCGTTGCTCAGAAATGTGGTGCTACCAGATAAACACCTTTTAGCCTAGAAATTAATAATTTTGTGTTTTTGTTTGAATTTTTTATCTTTAAAATCAAACATAAGTGTTCCCAAAACAATTATTGGCGGTCATACCCTCCTGGGACTATTTTTGTTTGTTTCTACTCTCTGAAAGGTTAAAAAGCCCGATTAAAGGCTCAAAGTCTAGCAACTGATAATACATAATCTGGAATGTCCTTGGAACGTTGTTCAAATAGTTTACTGTGTGAGATGAACCCGTATCGGAATTTTGGCTATTGAAAAGTTATGCGAATAGACGGATTCTGATACGGTCTTTCTATAAAGCTCATTACAATTGTATCAATAGTTTATACGAAGGAATGTTTTGAACTGAGTGATGGGTATTGTTGTGCAAGTAACCCGATTAAAAGTTTTACCTATGCTTCCTGAAGATGATTATGTTTTGATTCCATATTACATGTCATGATTTTGCAGGGGTTCTGAAATAAGGCACTATGTGTCATGGTCAATGCACCCAGATATGTATGTACACAACTGTGATATTCAACGAGATATTTTTATTGCTTCTGTTAAAGATATGATGGTTTAATGTTGAGTCAAATACAATGATATACCCTTACAGTATCCCAACGTGGTGGCCAAAAAATTATTCAAACTAACAGAGAATGCGAGAAGACTGAAGAGGATCACATTTTCGGATTTAGTGACTAAACTCAATTAATATTTGATGTGTACTGTGAGCCGTGCTTGGTATAGCTAGCTGCTAGTTTAGTATTAGTATAGATATTAATATTGTGTGGATGGATTCAATGAAATCAATGTACTCAAGTTATTTCATGTCATATCACTAGCTTATTACTCTAAGATGGATTGCTGAAAAAATTGAATTAAAAAATTCTAATTATTTGCAAACAAAAGTTTTCTGATGTAGCTAATGCATATTGTTTTTAAAACACAAAATCCAAACGAATTCTAAAATTCTATAATGACATTTCAGAATATGAAGAATTATGTGATCACAGCCATAGAGACTTGCGAAGAATCATGTCAATGCTTAAGAGGTTACGTTTTGGATACCACAACAGGAAACTGCGTTAAGCCAGAAGAATGTCCTTGTTATGACCAGGGAGAATCAAAAGAAGATGGCAGTATCACTTCAATAAATCAATGCTCGAGATGGTAGATATAAATGTTTACTCTGTAAAATGATTTCGTATATTGATAGAGTAATCTAAAGTGTGAAATAAATATACCTCTATTTTGTCCTATACTTCTTTAATAGTTCGATTTCTATACATTTTCTAACTTCTTACTTCGGTTGCTCATAATTTTCTCCTTTTTTTCCGTCTTCTTCGTACGTTATTGTAACTGTCATTTTTGGATGTATTTCTTAGTGTCTAGAAATATATTTTCTGTGCTGTAAAAGTCTTCATCTTCCAATTGTACATTCTTTTATAACTTTCTGTCATCTTATAAGACTACTGAAATTGAATCTATATCTAAATTTTTCTTTTTCTCTTCCTGGGTTCGAACCCGGAGCATTCATCTAAAACGATATTTTTGGAAAAATTTGTTATGTAAAATTAAATCCAATTATAGACTAATATTCAGTATATTTCGAACTTATGAACATGCTTTAAATATGTGATATAATGATAAAATACAGGCTGTTCCAAAAAGAATATACGTATTTCGAATACATGTATTTATGAAACTTTACACACATATTTACGAACCTCTCAAGTTCAGATTACAGATGTTCAGTATATCCTGACCGTTAACCGTGTTACCATCAAAGGAGAATAGGTCGTAAACAGATGATCGGGATATCGCACAAAACACATTGATTTTAGGCGAATCTCGTACATGTTTAATGGTTGCATGTGGGTTCTGTAGACACCAAATTCAAACATTGTGTTTGTTTACCACACCACTAACATGGAAAGTCGCTTCGTCACTGAACACGATGCGTTATGCGAAAGTGTTATCATTGTCAATAGAATCATGAATCTCGTTACAAAATGCCACACGTTTCCGTTTGTCATCAGGACGCATAGCTTGTAACAACTGTAACTTATACGGCTTCATAACCAACCGACGTCTCAAAATACGCCAAATAGTTGTTGTAGGCAGTTGTAACTCCCGACTGGTACGACGGGTTGATTTTGAAGGATTACGTTGGAAAGCGGTTTGAATTCGTGCATCATTTTCTTCAGAAACACGAGGGCGGCCAGGACTCTTTCCTTTACATACAGATCATGTATCTACAAAGTGTCGATATCATCTGCAAATATTCCACCCATTCGGAGGATCCATTTGGTAGCTCAACCTGAAACGTCTTTACACTGTAATCGCGGAATTGCACTTCGCAAACTCGAGAACACAAAATGATTTCTGCTGCGGAGTAGCCATTTTAAACATATTTCCGTTACCAAGAAAAACAGAAGACAACTAACACCTAGCGGCTATTAAATAAACTAGACTATATATTCGTTTCTCCAATAACCGAGCCGAGGCACAGCGATCGATAATTTGCTCAAAATAATACTTTGTAATACGTATGTATATTCTTTTTGAAAAACGCTGTATTTTAAGAAATTCCACTCCCCACCCCTTAAAGTAATTCGGTAACGTTTTATAGGGTTTCATATTCTATAGAAGTTTAAATATAAAAAATTCTGGTTTTATTTTAATTTAATTCCTTCCTTAGAATGTTTTCAGATTCGTGACGTAACAACTAAATAATATTTCTAAAAAAAAAGCTAAAGTCTTGGTAATAAATAATTTATTCTTACAGTATATGCAAAAAGGGCTTATGGGATTGTTCAGAATGTTGTACCCGAGAAAATGAAATAAAGAACGAGGGCTGTAAAGTATGGTAAGTTAACTAACTATGCTGTAAGCAATTTGATCTGGAGGTAGATTGAAGCACTTTTATCTTCGTAGACTTTTATGTATTTCTGTGCCAAATGAATATTTTAAGTAATTAGCCTATGATTTTGAGAGATAAATATTAAAAGCAAGTAGTAGAGACATCTTATATTCATGTTAATCCAAGTATGCTTTTGCCTATCTATCGATAAATTTCATTATCCAACCCATATAATGGGTGTTTTTTAAGCTGCATGAGAACTATCGATATCTATAACTATGGTTAGACAGCTGATAATATCAAAGTGTGTTGACATTAAGGTAGTAAGGTTTGGCAAGTCATCATGAATCGTTTAGCGCCAGAACAGCGCTTCCAAATTGTGGAAATTTACTTTGAAAGAAATAAATCTGTTCGCGAAGTCCATAGAGAATTTCGTCCATTTTACGGTCAACATAATTGGCCTAGTGAACAAGCAATTCGTGCAGTTATTGATCGTTTTCGCACTAATTTTACTCTTCTCGATTCAAAACCATCACCAAGACAAAAAAATGTGCTTACCGAAGAGAATATTGCTGCTGTAGCGCGAAGTATTGAAGAAGACGCCGAAATATCGATTCGTCGTCGTTCTCAACTTGTTGGTCTTTGTTCTTCGACTACGTGGAAAATTTTACGTAAGGATCTTGGCTTACGTGCCTATAAAATACAGCTCGTGCAAGAATTGAAGCCAAACGAACATCGTCTGCGTCGCATTTTTGCAGATTGTGCTCATTTGAAACTGGTCGAAGATGTGAATTTTTATAAAAAATTGTGTTTAGTGATGAAGCTCATTTCTAGTTAAATGGCTGCGTCAGTAAGCAAAATTGCCGTATTTGGAGCGAAGATAATTCTCAAGTCGTTAACGAATCACCATTACATCCATTAAAATTTACTTTTGGTGCGGTTTACACGCTGGCGGCATCTTCGGACCTTATTTCTTTCGAAATGAGGAAGTAGCTGCCGTTACGGTGAATGACGAGCTCTATTGAGTCATGCTGACTGAATTTTTGTTCCCAAAAATTAATCAGCTGAGCATCGACGACATTTGGTTCTAACAACAACTTTATTTCCAGAATTGGTCCTGTTCACAGGCCTCCTTGTTCCTGCGATTTAACGCCTCTGGATTACTTTCTATGGGGCCATGTTAAGTGATTGGTTTATGCCGACAATCCAGCAACTCTTGAAGCATTGGAAGTCAATATTCAAGCCACCATTGACGCCATACGGCCATATTTATTGGAAAAAGTATTCAAAAATTGGACTGATCGAATGGACCATGTAACTCGTAGCCAAGGCGGACATATGTCGGAAGTTATAGTTTAAAAAAAAATTGCCATGAAATTATCTACCAGATTATAATAAAAAAAAATTATTTCAACAATATTTCTGTCTTATATTATCGTCTAAAGTTCTCAAGCTCTTAAAAAACATCCGTTACATAATACAAAATGAAAAAAAATCTCCAAGTAAAAAAGATTGCTTTTGTTATGCAATGCTTAGTCGAATACTAAATAGTGTCAAGAAATAAACAATTTTTATTTTACAGCATCTGCAAGAGCGGCTTCTGGAATTGTGTAAGCAATAACTGTGACGATATACAATGCACTAAAGAAAATGAAGTTGAAATTCGAGAAAGTGGAAAATGGTATTTATACGTATAATACTTATTAAAAATTATTACAGTCTCGAAATATTTATTCCAACATACGAGTACTTATACATATTCTTAATATAAGTTAAAGTAGTTGTAATCTAAAAGTTTAAAATAACACATTGACTGTCTTCTAAAAAAACGTGAAGCATACGTTTTATAAAGTTCGATGGGCGTTAATTTCATCATCAGAAGTTTATTTTTAAAATCTTATAATATGTAATTTAATGGAGACTGTGGTTAATTTAAATAATCCAAAAAGGTAAATAAAATCTCTTACGACTTAAATGTTCGTATTCTGTATACGTATTTTGACAACGAAGTCGTCATAATTAGAAGATAGTCATAGTTGTGTATTCGCACTTCTTTTTCCGTTAACAACTGATTTTTTTCACACAAAACTTAATATTTCCTAATTATAAAAACTAACACTCATACAAAAGTAAATCCCCGCTTCTAATTATGGACTTTTTTAAAGGTTGTATCTTCCAGCTACTTATACAGGTCAAACTATGGTATCGGGCTTTTGTCTATGTTTAACACATAGTTGTTATTTTTCACGATAAATATGCCCTCGTAACTGTCCAATTCACAGTAATTGCTTCTATTTTCGATTAAATGCAGACAATTTACGGTTACAATGTAACTAACTTCTATCACGTGTTTTGTTAAACTAGATTTCTCAGGTCGATTTAATGTGCGAAGTATGTTCTTTGTACCAGTTTCCTATTGAGTGTTTAGTTTGACCGATATATTGTTTATTACAATCTCTGTCTTTTATCATTTTTCATAAATACCTGATTTCTGATTTAACACAACTTTATCTTTCGCATTTCCTAGAAGAGATTTAATAGAGTTTCTTAATTTAAATTATAAATTAATTTAAATTAAAAGTACCTTCGATTATAAAATACTGAAAGAATTAAGTAGCAGGTTGTCACTTATAACACGTTATGTATTGCATTTTTAAGATCGGTAATCTTTATTTTCTATAAATTAGAAATGTTTTGAGCAGTAACCACAAAATAATTTAATTTCATAAAATGAAAACGAATAATTTTTGTAGCGTTTGCAAAGAAGGAGTGTGGAGATGTATTAAGGCGCAATGCAATTACTGGGGTGATTCTAATGTTAGAACATTCGATGGTGTCACTTATGACTTCCAGGGTGAATGCCCTTACACATTAGTAAATGGAAAAATAAAAGATTATCAATTCACCATAATTATTAAAGTGCGTTTTCGTCTCTTGATGGATTATTTTTAATAATTTTTTATTGTAGAACGAACGTTGTAGCCATGCCGGGGCCACATGCTTGAAAGCAATAGTGATGATAGTTCAGGTGAAAGGAGTGACAGAAAGCATTGCCTTATTCAAAAATGACGAACTGCCCAATACGAGAGGCCAAAATTTGTTACTCCTGACAGACTATTTCTGCTTCGTAACTGTTGACTTTATTGGTGCAGGAGTTCGACTATTTTGGAATAAAAAGACTTGGATGTATGTACAAGTCGATGGACGTTGGATGAATAATGTATGCATTTATTTCAATTTCTTGAAGATATATTTTTTAATACAGATGTTATTGTTACAATTGACAAGGCTGTCAACAGAAATAATATTTTTAATCTAAGAAACTTATAAGTCAAAGTACTTATTTTAAAAAAAACTATGAATTCATCCTCTCCAAGTGAACTCAAAAGTTGATGTGATGATTCATTACAATAATTTACACTAATAGCATGAGTTTGAAAAGTTTCTTCCATTTAGGTTTTCTATTGATTGTAGAGCTGTACAGTAGCTTATTACTGATGTAGGACTTCGATTTCCTGCACTTTAATATTATGTTACAGTTGAATTTTCACCCTGCGTAAATTTTATTTCACTATTTCTGTCAATTTCTAAAACCCTGTATATCACACGTATTTATTCCATTTAAGTATATTTGCATATTTTTGATGTTTTTTCCGGTTATGGCTCTGTATCTACCATCAATCTTTTTACTATTCTTCTTACCTATTGTGGGCATTTAAAGGCCATTGTAAATGGTTGTTGTAATAATTCATTATTTAACACTGGACAGTATTTCAGTTTATGTTCCTATGTGACGCTGTGTATGTTTTGCTTACACTGGTTAGTATTTCAGTTTATGTTCCTATGTGACGCTGTGTATGTTTTACTGAGTTTACTTGTTTTTATTTGTGGTACGATTAGATGATATCAGACGAGCAAAAGATATATCCCATGAAAACATATTAGTATTTCCACTTTGTTGAGTATAGCAAAATACTTTGAAATACTAATTGTACGAACAGAACAAGTTTTCCTGTGAAAGTGGAACGTATTGCAGCTTGAATCAAAGACAAGTATTGGAAGCTCTTGTCGTGTTAAAAAAATAGATATGACCCATCTTAATCGACACTTTATAAAATTGGCGAAAGAAAACCGTAGAGGATTAAGTGGAAGGCACTTGTATGAAGGTGACTTAAAATGTAGACGTCCAGTTAGAAAACTAAGGCTAATAGTAAAAAAGCTCATCTTCGATGGGCAGAATTTCTCGAAAAATACAATAGAGGACTGGAGAAAAGAAAGACAGAATAATTAATTAATAAAAAAAAACTTTTCTACTAAAAATCTAGTGTGATTCTTGAATTTATAGATTGTGTTTAGTGACGAATTAAAAGTAAAAGCGGTGACAGAAAGGACTCAGTTTATGAGACAATAAAGCTTTGAACGATATACTGAAGCTCGTGCGGGAGAATCTGTAAAGCGTCTATCGTCCTTTATGCTCTCGCCTACATAACGCTGGAAGGTCCCAGATTCCTGCATTACTGCGAAGATACAATGGAGAAAAGACGTGTTGTAGAATTTTCCGCTTCCATATTTAGACGAACTAAACTCTAATAAAGGTCCTTATATCTGCATGCATGGTAGTGTCTAAGCATGATAGTGTCTCATATGATAAGGCAGAATCTGTGACAAACTTTTTTGAGTCGGTAAATTTGCCAGTCTTTCCGTGGGCGAAAATTATTTTCAACCTAACGCAATTGAAAATGTGTAGCACATTGAAATCGGTAACATTCAAGAATTGAAAGCCAATATCCAAGTGTGATAAAATGGTAGCATGATTAAGGAATCAATAAAGAGTGTGCGTGAGAAATATGGTAAAGAGGAGCAGTGATAAGAACAAGGGTTGGAATATTAGCAATTCCTCAAAAGCATTACTTTCACTAAATATTTTTCGTTAAATTCTTCATTTTGTTTTGTTATACAATAAAGGACGTTATATTTGCAGATGGTGTTAATATTTTGACTAGGGACAGTATATTATAATTGCTATATAAAAATCGTTTTAGTTAGAGGGACTTTGTGGCAACTACAGTGGAATAAAAACAGATGGCTTGATGATATTTGGAAAACTTATTGATCCAAAAGAAGGCTATCGTTATGTAACCGCGATCGAGGGAAAATGCCAAACAGGACAAAAGCCAGTAAGTAGAGAAGTAGAATTATATTATTATATAAAATAACGAATCTGATAATAGTTGATAGATAGATTTACATGTAGGAGATGCTGTTAATGACTGCTGGCTGTGAACGACTTCATTTTTCAATGTATTTCTTAAAAAAAAATAAACGAATTTTGTGATTAACTTTATATTTAAGTTTCTGCTGTGATTTTGAACTATGATTTTGTCCTATACAAGTACCATATTCAAATACAAGCATTTACAGAATAGGATTTCTTTTGTAGGTTCAATGTATTGATAAGAGACTTAAATGGGCCGAAGAACAATGCAGTATTCTAATGAGTGAGGGTTTCGCTGAATGCCGTTCTAAAGTACCGGTCACCTATTACTATCAAGCTTGTGTAGCAGATGCTTGCAAGTGTGAAATGAATGGCGAATGCCAAAGTGTTTGTACAGCTATTTCAGCATATGCTCAACAATGTAACAATTATGGAATTACTGTGAACTGGAGAACAACTCAATTTTGCCGTAAGTATTTATTTAGTAATCGAAATGGGTTTGAGCTCGAACTGTACACAGCTGATATTGTAGAGTCCCATTGTCCATAACAAAACGGTATTTACTACATGTTTTATGATGTTTTGTATGCTCATTTAGAGGTTGTTATCATAGCTATGATTGTGTTGATCGGCGAGTAATAATAATAAAACAAACATTTTACGCCTTTATATAGGCAACTAACAGATTGACTAAATCAAATCATAGTAAACCCACTGAAAATGCCAAAATATTTAATACAAAGTAAAACATTTAGAAAAACCAAAAATTAAGATACAAACGATCTGGAGATAATTTTGATGGGGCCTGTGGTTGGTTAACTTAATTACTTAAGGTTGATATATAACCCCTTTTCGCATTAATTTTCGCATCAGCAGATGTCGCACCTGGAAAACTGCGGTAAAATACCCGTGCGAAAATAAATTCCTTATACGATCTGTACCGACGAAAGCCATAGTAATCAGCGTGTGTTTTGGCTTCCGACGGCAACTTAATTGTCGAAGTACGTATACAGAATACGAAAATTAATGTGGAAAGGTGTTATACAATATATCAACCTTAGGTAATTAAGTTAATCAACCACAGGCCCCATCAAAATTATCTTCAGATCGTTTGCATCTTAATTTTTTGTTTCTCTAAATGTTTTACTCTGTATTAAATATTTTGGCATTTTCAGTGGGTTTACTATGATTTGATTTAGTCAGTCTGTTAGTTGCGTATATAAAGACATAAAATATTTGTTTTATTATTATTCATATTATTACTCGCCGATCGTAATTGGTAAAGAACGTCTCAACTCTTTAACCTAGTTTTTATAAAACACTGTAAGTTAGTGATGATAATTATATATTTTCTATAGCTCTTCAATGTTTGGGACACACATACTATAAAGCATGCATGAGAATCTGTCCAATAAGGACTTGCGAAGTAGTTCAGAAGAATATAACCCTCAATTGCGAGGAAGTAGTTTGTGTTGAAGGATGTGTTCCGAAACATTTACCCCCTGGATACGTCTACAGTAGTGTTACGTATGAAAAAATAATTGCAGAAACTGCGTGTAGTGCACCGCAGTGTGACGTGGGCGCATCTAAATATTACGATCAAGAAATTATTTCGAAAACACCTTGCACGTTGCGCTATTGCTCGGCTGGGAAGGAAGTTTGCGTAAAACTACCGACATGTCCAAAAGGTAATATTTTGAAGAGACAATTTTGAGTTTCTATATATTTTTTTTCAGACGGATATCCTCCTGAAAACACCTCCGATTGTAGTTGTAATTGTCAATGTACATAAATCTATTTCATGACAAGGAATAGGTAGAAAATATTTTCTTACTGTTACATTATTTATGTACATACACCGTGAATTACAGCAAAATTAAATGTATTTGATTAATATCCAAATTCGAGTATTATTTGATCCTTATTTATAATTTTGTTTGTAAAACCTCTACCTAACTATTTTAAAAGTGTTTAGCAGCAGTCTTTCGCAGTCGAAATCAATTTAATTAAGAGTTTAGATGCTTTGTTTTATGTTAAACATACATTTACAGTAGGTTTTTTGTATTTTAATGTTTAATATAGCCCTACAACTGGCGTCGGTGATTTTTTAACCATTGGCTTGGCAACTAAGTACTTTCGGTTTTTACTGATAGAGAGCGTTGCTTTATTTTTTGTATAACGTGTGTTAGTGCTGTACTTTACCGTTTGTCGCGTGATACTAGTCACATTGACGTAACTTCAGAAGAAAGTAGTGCGTGATTTTTATTAAAGCTATTAGTTGTGGGTTAATTTTAAATGGAGTGCA
Organism: Dermolepida albohirtum; assembly: GCA_031893035.1. Lineage (NCBI taxonomy): Eukaryota > Metazoa > Arthropoda > Insecta > Coleoptera > Scarabaeidae > Dermolepida > Dermolepida albohirtum. Next base: position 218,319 of record JAVIWB010002210.1, on the reverse strand, counting down.
GAAACGAACATTTTCGACATATTTTACTATTTTATTTCCGTAAAGGAAAGAAAGCTGCTGCGGCTCACAAAAAGATATGTGAAGTTTATGGTGCTAATTGCTTAAGAGAGCGCACGTGTCAGAATTGGTATAAAAAATTCCGTTCTGGAGATTTTTCCCTCAAAGCTGAGCAACGTTCTGGTAGGCCTACTGAAGTTGATGATGACCAAATCAAAGTCATAATTGAAGAGGATCGTCATATAACTGTTCGAGAGGTTGCGGAGAGGCTACATGTATCGCATACAACAATTGAAAAACCTTTAAAATGTCTTGGGTCTCTTGAGTCTCAACAATTTGTTTACCTTTTGGAAAATCAAGAATGGACTTTATGGTCAAATGTTCCAGTCGTCAGAAGGAGCAGTCGATGCGTCGAAAAACGAAATTTTGCCTGTACCAACAAACGAGTGGGACAACTGCTTCCAGAGTTAGTTAGAGCGCACGCAAAAGTGCATTAATCTTGGTGGATAATACTTCGAAAAACAATGAAGTCTTTAAAATCCATCTACTGTTTTTATTCCAGTTTTATATGCAAAACTTGAAAGACAACCCACGTCATCTTAAATAGAAATGAAGATACTTTACATATGTATATTTTTTAATAAAATAGTTTGTAAGAATATGCTTTTTTATTGCATTTATATAATAAAACTAATAATTTTCCTTGTTGTTCCAATCGAATGGCTATATTTATAAGAATTTATGTGTTATACAGTTTTTATTGTCTTTGATGAATATTCTCATAACGTTCTACTTGTCTCGTGTAATATCCTATCTATTTGTTGGAAATAATAAATCTATTACATCTTGATTTATGGAGAGTTTAGGTTTCCCTTTCCATTTTTCTTTTCTTTACGTAAAACAAATAAATCAATTCTCAAAAAATATATACGTAATTTACCAGTAAAGGAATTCAGTATCCAGAAAGTTGATTTTGTTTGTATATTCATTTACACGAATTATAATAGAAAAGACGAAAAACAATTCTATTTTTAATCAAAGGTAAATAACTAGATGGTGAGCAGGTACTTTTTTTATAACAAATAGTTTTATAACCGATCTTCTAAATAAACCTGTTTGACTTTAGTATATTGTACGGTGGTTATTCTAATACATTTCCATAATTTTTTAAATGTAGTCAAATCTATTCATAACGCAATCTTTTTAACGATATGCGAACTATAAATTAGATGATAGTTACACGATTGCTGGAAATACCTTATCTAAAACTGAACATTAAGGGAAATATTTTTAAGTAATTTTAACGATAAGTTGTCCATATAAAAATGCTGCGCTTGTTAATATTTAGTAGTTGTTTATGAATTCTTGAACGGTGTAGTTACAGCGTTGAAATACACATACATTATTGTAAAGTGTTTGAACATGCTTTATCTTTTAGTATTTCAGTTCTTCATTATTCGATATTCACATGGACAGACGTGTCCATATAATAGTAAGTTTGTAGTAATATTTGAAAAGTTAATTTTATTATTCTTTTTCTTTCTTTAGACTATAATCCCAAACAACAAACGGTAAGTATTACATGCTAATTTTTATTGTTTCTTTATAGACAATTATCAGTTTTTCTTAAATATTATTGATGTACATAATTGTAAGTTAGAATTATGTATACCATGTTCCTCTTTTATGTAATTTTATTAATAGTTAAATGTCGAGAACACATAGAAGCACATAGAAAAAATTTGATATTTGAATTTCAAACACTGGAAAAAACTTTTTACAAGATCTACTGCCAGAGCTTTACATGTTGCATGTTCTTAATAGTCGATTGCTGAAGTCATTGCTTTGTAAAATTCCATTTAACTAGGAAATAAATAAAACACCGATGAATAAATAAAATACTTTGTCCAAATTTCACACAATATTCTATATTTACTGCGACTAGTTTTGCCAGTTAGGACACTATCGAGCAAGTACAATACATTTTGAATTTGATGGAGCCTGTGGTTGATTAACTTAATCACTAAGATTGATATATAACCCCTTTCCACATTAACTTTCGTAATTTTGTATACGCATTTCGACAATTAAGTTGTCATGATCAGCAGATAATTGCAAAGTGTTACACCTGGAAAACCACGGCGAAAAATACCCGTACGAAAAACAAACTCCGTACGCGATCTGTACCGTTGAGAACCAAAATGTACACTAACACTCAGTGTACATTTTGTTTTTCGTACGGAGTTTGTTTTTCGTACGGGTATTTTGCGCCCTGGTTTACCAGTACGACACTTTGCAATTATCTGCTGATGGCGACAACTAAGTTGTCGAAATGCGTATACAGAATTACGAAAGTTAATGTGGAAAGGGGTTATATATCAATCTTAGTGATTAAGTACAATACAGGTTAAAATCTTTATATAAAAGAACTAAAGGTAGTAATTGATTCCGATTACAAGAAAGGGGTAAAGGTAAAGTATACATACAAGATTTTCTGTCGATAAAAGACATTTCTTTAAAATATCTATAAATATAAATAATAGGAAAATATTACTACTAATGCAATTATGAGGTACACGAGGAGTAAGAGATTAAAATAGATATAATGAGTGCTTCTAGTCAAAATAAATTTAAAATAGATGAATTGTTCAAATCTAATTTTTCATTGACAAGGATAACATAATTGTGTTCAATGCGCTTATTAATCTTTATGCATTCCAAGAAATTTAGTTTCTCACTTTTGTTACACATGCGAAAGGTTCCCGGTTCAAAATCTTTATGATATATTAACTTTCGCTTCTATTAGATGTTTGCTGAAGTTAGAATCATTTCTTTGGTATTTTAGGGTTCGTAGATATTCAGAATTAGAAGACATTTACAGACCGCAAAGGAATCGGTTCCAATAAACTAGTAAATTAAGAAATAACGTGCTGTAATGTAGACACAAGTTGCACCAAATTCACTGTAAAGAATTAGAAAAAGCAAATTTGGAACTCCCTTTTTTTTCGAATGTTTAAGATTATAAAATGTAGACGAAGGTGTAATCAATTCAAAGACTCTAAATGTGATGAATTTTTTTTATTTGGGTGCAAAGAAATCTCGTTGTTGGCATAAATTTGAGCCAATATATTTTGTATATTGGTGCTTTAAGTGCTGTCTTTGCAACATATTGAACCTAGGTATTCAAAATGTTTGAGAATTGTTGTTTAATAGGTCAGGAAAGAAAATGTTAAAATTATTAATTAAGTGGACTAAAGTTGATCTACTTTTGTTATTGAAAATTAATCTCTTTTGGGCACTTTTTTTAAAGAATTTATAGTCCCTCGAGCATCTTCATTCTTCAGTTACTTCCGAGACTTTAAAGGTTATATACTTGATGGTCGTTTCATCTTCAGAAATTTCAATAACTCTTGGATATTTCTCGTCTTCATGAGTATCACGTCAAATTTCCTCATACACTCTTTTTAGTAATTATCATTTATATACTTTATTGGAATGGATGTGAAAAGCTCTTAATTTGATAGATGTGTTGGGATAGGTTTATCATTTTCTATATTCCCAACACAGTCGTCATATTAGTCGGCTCAGTCTCATGCGTAATATTTTTACCAGCAGCTACTTTTTATAGTTTCTTTCTGCAACTATTTTCTTTCTCTTTCTAAAAGGAATCGGCAGCTTTGATGTACTTCCTTCTAGTTACTAGTACATGTTAGAAAGCGTTGTCATAAAAGTTCCAAGCTGCAAGGGTATATGCCACAATTAGCAATCATTTTCTAGCGTAATTTTTTTAGAAGGTCGCAAAAATGTTGTTTTGATATTACGTCAACGTTGTTTTTCTTTATAGTCTGTGGTCAATATTCTCTTAGATGAGTGCTATTAGGTGGATGATGGATGAATAAGACACAGTTTTCGTGACAAAGCGTTAAAATAAGTATAAGATTTAGTATGAGATGATAAAATGTCCCTTTTAATTTTTCGAAGATGTGGCTATGGTAATTTTTCAAATAACACAATACAGTGTCATCAATCTAACTACTGCGGGAGTTATTATACCTGATACCAGAGGGGCTGTCCTCTGTGGTGCCACCACAATATATCATTGAAATGGATCCAATCTTTTTAGTCTTCAGTTATTTGGAGCAATGAGAAGAAGCAATTTGCAATAGAATATTCGGATGTATCTTCAGCTGGTTGAATTACTTAGAGCTAACAGATGTGATAATTTACTTAATTGAAGGTATGCTTAAGTCGCGATGTATAACCTAGCTAGAAACATACTACGGTGTATTATATAATGTATTTGATGAATGGTCTTGGATTAAAATCATAATATCTTAATTATATTCGAGTCTCTGGAGGTACTCTAGATTGGAATTCCATTTTTGACTATATACGTTTTGGTATTGACTTGTAGATAAGCAGTTTGTGTGTCGCATCATGTACATTATATTCAATTGGAATTTCTTTGCCCATACGTGTTTGCTCCAATTTAGATGTCTATCCAAATGAATTCTTAGGTATTTGACATCATTTTTATTGGAATGAAGGTGTGGATGCATGAACTGTCCATTTTCTTAATTCTTAATGGAAATATAGCACTTACTGACTTGGAGCTATTTATTTTGATTCTCACAGTTTGCAACAATTCTAAAATACATTAAGATGACTTTGTAAAAGTTTGTATGTTCAGAATAGGTCTAGATGGCGGGAAGTGAAACCTGAGGTGAAAATGAAGGAATTGCGGAGTTTCTAAAATTATTTTTCGACATCTAATACAGTGAAAAAATGGCAGATTAGATTTTTATTTAAAATTTTGTCAGTACATCAGTACAATCAATTATCATTATTTAATTTAGAGAATGTTTAAATGCTTATGTAATTATTAAAAGAAGACAATAATTTACAATTTAAAAGAACCTTAATTCGAGAATGTTTTCTATTTATTTATATTTTACTTTAGGACACTTCAACTTGCATGATATGGGGAGGTTACAACCTGAAAACATTTGACGATCACGGTATTAAGTAAGTAACTCCTTTAATATTTATTTACATTTATATTTACTAGCAATTGTCTATGTATAATAATATAATGGATTTTTTTACTTCTGACTTTTTTGCATTTAGTTTTCCTTATTATTTCGTTTGATAACTTGATAATTGTTTTTGGTTCATTGTTTTTAAGGGAATATGTACTAATTGCTAGTAGTTTTAATCAAAGTTAGATTATTAAATTTTCGAGCAACGTCGCCATTTTAATTCAAAATTAAAGCGAGGAATTTAAAAAGTGTTATAAATATATTCTACATTTTACAGATATTTGTAAAACTGTTTAATATAGTCCACGCGCTTTCTCATGGCACCAAACTGCGCGACAAAAATGGCGTCTCAAGCTATAGATTAATTGGAAAGTATAGAGCTAGGCTGTATTCAAAAGTAATTTGTAATCTATACATTCTTAATGGAAATTCCTAAATCGTTTTAACAATTTTTTAAATTTAAGTTTACAGCTTTTACCTAATTAGAAAGTGACTCTTGCAATATGGTTCTAATAAAAAAATATTTTGTAAACATATTGAAACTGAGTTATTTCTACATGTAAGACGTACATTCAAATTTGAGTAAAAATTCACAACGTTCGTCGATTTTTTACAGTCTCCATTGCTATTAATTGTAAAAGGAAATTTCTGTTTGACAAATATTATTATTATCCACCACAATTACCGATACGTAAATTTGGTATTAATTGTTCACCTAAGTATTAAGCATAATTTTATAATTGTATGTTCGTATTTATATTATTTTTAGGTAATTATCATATATATATGGCATACAGCATGTACTATGATTAGTCGATTGCCTTTTGAAAAAGGGCATTTTAATCCTTGATTCAAATCATCAATCCATTCACACGTGGTAGTGTGTCCTGGTACATATATAGGTCGCATCTAAAAATACAATTCATACAAACACTCTCAGCATATTTCTATATATACACCAACATTTATAAAAGACTGGTCGATTGTCTGATCGAAATCTTGTAATTGTTTTTATATTTCATACCGTGGTTATTATTATCATTACGTTCCATTAAAATAGCACGGTTATTACATGCTTTTTTTCATCTACGAACATAATTTTTAATATATTTATATTTCTTTTCATCATAAAAATCTGGAATTTTAATTTCTTTAGCAATTTTCTAAAAAAATTATTATAATTTCCCTTCATCATCTTCAATTTTGTTTAAAAGAGCCTGTACTGTAGATTTTTGCTCTTCTGTCAAATGGAAATCGTGCATAAGACGTCAAATGATCTGTTGCTCTCCACGTTCATTTACTCTTGATTTCGGACCAGTCATATATGCAAAGCGCAACAACGGTTGCGATTCTGTTCTTTAAAAACAAGAACTTATTCACTGTTCTACACTCTACTTCGTTTATGTTTAAAAACAAGCTAAAAGTAGCTTATTTTATGTTAAAATAAAGAAAGTCCTTACAATCAAAAGAAACGCTAATGTTGACAGTTGTATTTTTAATATTTACTAAGTTGAAAAAATTAATAAGTTTTGTTATTACTGCTTTCTTTTATTAAATTCATTAATTAATGATTCTTTCTTGTATAAATAGCTTAATGTAGCAGGTGGGCTTCATAAATTGAGGTAGTTTGGTAATTTATTATGGACAATGCTAAAATGATATTTTTTTGGTATTCCTCTACATCAGAAAAGAAATGTGATATATAGCATTCCATTGTCTTCAAGAGTAAGTCTTAGGTTCACCTATTAATTCTTTGTAATTGTAACAAGGAACCAATATCACACAAATAAAATGGGTAAAAATAAAATGACTTGAAATAGCGGAGGTACCAATTTATTGATAATGAATTTTGAAGACATAATTTTGAATTAAAAATAATTATCATATTACAAACGAACCATAGCAGCAAGCCTTTCTTAAAGAGAATCAATTAACCGAATTGTTTTTTTCAGTTTTAAAAGCTCTTGCAAATTTACTTTAACATCATTCAAAGCTGGAACGTCCTCGTTTAGAATCGATGTTGGAAAAAGTAACAACCCATGTAATACTGACGATTGCTATACATATACTGAAATTATCTATGGCAAAGAAGTTTATAAATTAGCTCTTGATGGTAAGTGTTAGAAAATAGATGTTTTAAATATTAATAGGTCTAGCACAAAAATAGCAAGAAAAAGCAGTTCAAGTTTTAAGCAGTTATGAAAGAAAAATTGTTTTTATATAATTTGGATTCAGGCTTTGGATCAAATCAGTCGAAACTCTAGACACTTCCTACTAAATTTTGTTGGCAAACAAAGATTATAATAATATGGTAAAATCTTCTTCTGAGTTTTTCATATTACGAAATTTTGGCAGTAGATCCTAAAGATGGCAGTAGATCCTAAAGATGGCAGTGTAGGTAGCTAAATGGTTATTACAATGACTACATCGTGGAATCTGGAAGAATCGATCGCGGAAACCGGCAAAATACACAAAACATTTTGCCCTTATTGTTCCATCAAAATCAAGATTTTGTTTTACCAGTCGTAGCCTTAGATTTGATTTTGAAAGGAATACCATAAATTAAGATGTAATCTATCTTGACATAAAAGAAAAGATAGGGAGGAGCAATGAAAAAAATATCTTTCTTCACCAAATTCCACCAAGTGTTCCAACAACAGGGTTTCATCAGAAAAAAATTCGTAGCTCTTAAAACTAATCATTAGGAGCAGTTTTCTAATCGTTTTTAGAAGAAAATCTCCGCTCTTGTAATTGTTTACTCAACTTAGGAAAAAAATAATTATCGTTTGGTGTTAAATCTAAACTATTTGGTGGATGTGTCAACCCTTTTTGAAATTTTAGAACATTCGCTTCTTGCAGCAGTGTGATTTTTTGCGATAATTATTAGTTTTTTTAGCTGGGGTATCAGATCTAAGACTTTTTTGGCCTCTTTATAAAGATCAGCAGTAATTACATACATTGTCCTTGTTCATATACACAGTCAACAGAGTCCCCTCGTAGTTGTTGAAAACTGTTGCCATCAATTTTTCTAGCGGTGATTTCAACTTTCTTGGCAGAGACCAATTGAGTTAAATATTGTTTCAGCTGTATGTCCAGGTTTCATGATCAGTGATGATTTTCGAAAAAATTCGCCCGTCTTATTTTAATGAATTCAAATTTTCCTGTCAAATTTCCTGCCTGCTATCTGGGAATCTATACCGCAGACATTTCGCTCATCTTAAAATTCTCAAAAAACGTTCCTATGATTCCTGATAACCGAAACTTTAATTCAACGATCTGTTAATATCGAACCTACAATTTTCTCAATTATTTCCTATGTTCTTGCCTCGAGAGATCTGCTAGATTTTAGATAATCTTCAACGGATTCCCTATCTCAATGGGAGTGTTTCCAGCGGAACTTTACCTGGTAATGTGATGGAACATTCTCAACATATATGTATAGCAGTAATTTATTCACGGATAATTTTCGACGTTTCCTTCCCTCGTCAAAGAACAACTCCTTTACTCCAGAATCTATGCCTGTGTTCGACCTTATCTCTTCGGACCAGCATGGTTTCATGGTTGGTCGATCGACGCTTACCAACTTAGTCAAAATAACTCAATTTATTAGTGATTCCATGGATAAACAACAGCAAGTAGGTGTTATATATACAGACTTTAGTAAAGCCTTTTATAAAATTGATCACCTTGTACTGCTTTTCAAACTGAATCTTTTCGGATTTTCAGTTTCAATGATTAAATTTTTTGAATCGTACCTTTATAAGAGAACCTGTTATGTATCTCACAATGGTTTTAATTGAAACTGCTTTATTGCATCTTTTGGTGTTCCACAGGGATGAAACCTTGGACCACTACTGTTCTGCACTTACATACATCAATGATCTCCTTACCGCAATTGATTGCAAAGTTTGGCTTATGCCGGTGATTTAAAAATATTTGCTTGTTCTTACAGCATCATCTTGACTTTATTTATAAATGGTGTGATTCCAACGAAATAATGCTCAATGTTAGCTAATGCAGCTAATGTGCAATAACCGTATTATTATTATATTATTAATTATAATATAATTATAATTTTTTGACTAGACAAGTTGAGGTAAAAAATCTAGGTGTTATTTTCCACACGCACTTAAGTTTTGCGAAACATATCCACTTCATATGTAATTCTGCTTGTCGTTCTTTGAGTTTTGTCATTCGTTCGTGCCGACGATTCTATACCCTCCGACTATTATTTTGCACGTTTGTTCGCTCCGAACTTGAATATGCTGACATTGTTTGGTACCCACACTATGTGTACTTACATCTGCAGCTTGAGAGAGTCCAGAAGAAGTTTTTAAAATATCTGGCATTCAAAGTGAGTGGCATGTATCCTCCTCGTGGTGTTGGCTATATCAGCTTGCTTCGTGATCTTCAATTTCAGTCACTTGCAGAGAGGCGTGAGGTTCTTAGTGCCAAGTTCTTAATGAAACTTGTTACTAATTCTATCGACGCCTCTTCCATTTTGTCGCTGATAAATTTTCGTGTGCCTCGGTGATCGAGTAGATCTAATGACACATTTTCAGTCCCTAGAGCTAGAACAAATGTGTTGTACAAAGCTCCTCTGGCGCATATGACTAGGAATGCCAATGCTTCGTTTGAGAATCCTTTCCGATAGTCTCAGTGATGGTGATGGATTCTTGTGCGGTCCTGATGTATATATTTTAATTTGTTTCTTTTCTTTATATATATTACTTTGTAGTTACCTAGTTATTATTTGTATTTTTTCAATGTATTTTTATTTATTTTTGTCCTGTAAGTGGTCTTTGACTGTTGGACAAATAAAGATTATTATTATTATAACGTTTCTGTGTTAAAATTTTAAGTATCTCACTATTCAAACAGCTATCAAAACAGCAAAAATCATTTAATTTCAACACCAAGATATCTGTGCAAGGTGACACTGCGTGTATATGGCGTTTGAATATTATTGCAATTCGTCGTTGTTTTCATAGCTAGCTTTCATTACGCATATTTTGAATTATGAATATTTTAATACTTCCTTAACATCTTCAGTACAATTTCAATCGAAAGAACAAGTAGGTTATTAATTTCATTGGAAGACAGGTTAAAGATAATAAAAGGAAAAACTAATGTGCGCGTGTGTATAACAATATTTAAAACATTCTAAATATCGAAAATGAACACGTTAAATGTAGCAACAATTTGAAGCTACAATGTAAACTACTCTTTACAGTATGTAAAGAGAATTTACATATAGACTTTGCAGTACGCAAGAATTTTCTAGTGAAATTTTTCATTATCGCATAGCCTTGTAATACCTAGTAACAACTTCGCAATAAACACAAATCCATTTTTGTTTTCTAAAGCATGCTCGGAATGTGGAAACCACACATAATATATGACGAGACATTTGTCTGTTGTGTTTATTAGACGCAATTTATCGTCTTTTGTTTAACAAAACGTAATACTCGTGAATTCCTTAGCTACAAAGTAGCTGAATCGATACGTAAATAGTGCAAGAATGTAAAATGGGAATAATTTAAATAAAAAAAACACGACAAAGCATTCCACAGGTTATCTTGTATGTTAACTTTGACGTTCTAAAAATCCAATGCTTATAAAAACTTTATTCCAAAAGGCACGACTTAATTATTACTTTGAAATTCTTTTAATTTTCTGCAATGGTTTTTTGAAAATGTCACGACGTAGTTTTCCTGTTTCTCCAATAATTTTTGATGAATTTGACGTGTGGTCTTGCGTCGTTATGATATATTACTCCTTTACAATTAACGAGCTCTCCATGTCTTTGGAGGCTGGATGTGTTTAAACTGTTCAATTGTTGATACTGCGCATTTGAATGAGTAGTTTTGTTCCTTAGAAGACGCTCGAGAAGCACGACACTCTCAAAATTCCACCACTAGTTGCCAGCCACTTCAAAAAAGAATCGTTTTCCTTGTGCTTAAGGAGCTTGTAGAGTATTTATAGGCGCCCTCAAATGAACTTCTTTGACTTCATGAAGAATCCAAATATGGAAATTGCTGACGCAACCTAACTTTTTAGGGAATTTTGTGAAACATTCTAGGCATTAGCGTTCTTGGCGAGTACTGTGACCGCACACTTTAAACAACTTTTCACAAGCTTAATATGCTTCTTTTCTATAGTCATATTGTTGTTGAAGCACTCAAAAATATTTGTCCTCCATCCAGATCAGGTATCTGGTTTTTCCACCGCGACAACACTTCTGGTTAAAGCTCTAACATCTGTACTAAATTCTTAGAAAGATTCAGGCCGAAGGTGTTAGAATACCTACTCTACATCCTAAATTTTCCAACTATGGGAATCTTCATAGGGGTAGGAAAATGTGCTCAGTTTTCAAAAGAAACACTGGCTTCGAAGAACGCATAAGTGCATTGAATATAGCGAGAATTAATTTTAAAAAGATTGTTGCAATTAGTGTCTTATTACAAACCTTTTGTAGTTTTATTTGTACCACAATATTGAAAGGTGTACTTGGCATATTAGCTGAATTGATAGCTTAGTGTTAAGTCATTGAATTATCACGCCGGTAGAATGCTGATAGACAAAGATCTTCAGTCACGTCACGAGCACGGGCAAGTAATAATAATCCATGGCCTTACGAAGCTGTAACTAACGTTAAGCTGTTGGAGAATGTAAAGGCATTATTATTGTATGTATACATATGTGTTCTTTAATTGGGTTCGCCTGTTGGGCAATAAATATATTATTATCATTATTATTATATATGTATATATTATATATATATATATATATGCATAAATACATGTTAATAAAATTTTTCTTTGTTCCTAAAAATTGTATTTTTCTAGATAAGCGAAATCCAATTTTGAGTACAGCTACACAAACATACCCACTACCAAGCGACTTGACTGGAATTTGGAGCTTCTACAAGCGAGGGAACAGAGTATTTGTAGATTTTGCTGAGATAGGAGTTTCTTTAGCATGGGACCTAAAGGTAATCACTAATTCAGATGATTTAATAGTATTTGAAATTTAACTTTTTCTGAGATGGACGACTCTGATGTAAATGAAACACTTATTGAACAGTAATTTAGTCTATTGGATTCCTATTATTTTCATCTGTTCCTTAATTTGAATTTTATGCTGGTTACTACTTCGTTCCATTCCTTTATGCTATTAATCAAATTATTCACATTTTTTATTAAAGACTTTTAATGTTTTCCTTCTCTTGGTCCTCCCCGTTGTAATCTAAATCGTCGCGTCAATTGATTTTCTAATAGATTCCAGCTTTTTATCCTCTTAATTAATTTTTCTTTAGCTTCTAACAGGTTTGCCAATAAGAGTGATATGATTTCTTTAAAACACACTTATTGTTAAGAAAATTCAAAAGTTTTTTATTTAATGTGAAGCGCAATCGATACAATTAAGTTCTAAATAAAACGTCATTCAAATGGCCTCCACGACTTCTTCTGCAGGAAGGAATTCGATGAACCCAATTTTCGAGTACTTTTTCCACTAAATCTAGTTGTATGTCAATATTGACTTGTAAAGCTTGAAGAGAGTCTGGTTTATTTCGATAGACCAATGACTTCAAATAACCCCACGAGAAATAGTCTAATGGTGTTAAATCACAACTTCTTGGAGGCCATTCAATATCACAATTTCTTGAAATAATCGAATCTCCAAACTTTTCTCGCAATAATTCTATTGTTATGTTTGCTGTGTGGCACGTAGCCCCGTTTTGTTGGAACCAAATGTTATCAAGATCAACTTCTTCCAATGTCGGCCATAAAAAGTTGGTTATCATCAATTTATACCGCTCTCCATTGACAGTAACGGTGTTACCGGCTTCATTTTGAAAGAAGTACGGACCGATGATTCCACCATACCAAAAACCACACCAAACTGTCAATTTAGGTGAATGTAATGGTTTGTCATGAATAATTTGTGGATTTTCTTCACACTAGAATCGACAGTTTTGTTTATTTACCACACCATCCAGATGAAAGTGAGCCTCATCAGAGAAGATGATTTTCTTAAAAAAATCGTTATCGTTTTCAAGTTGTTCCAAGGCAAAATCAGCAAATTCACGATGTTTACGGTGGTCCAATGGCTTCAGTTCTTGAGTGAGAACAATTTTATAGGGATGCAAATCCAAATCCTTTCTCAAAATCCGCCAGGTTGTGGTTTGAGACAGTCGCAATTGTTGAGAACGTCTTGGAATCGACAAATTACGGTCTTCAGTAACATTTGCCTGAACGGCAGCAATATTTGCATTACTTCGAGCGGTTCTTTGTCTTATTGGCACTTGAAAATTATGTAAAGAAAATGTAACCTCAAAATTTTTAACAATTCGACGAATAGCGAGCACATTTGAACGATTATTACGACCATAAAATGGCAAAAGCGCACGAAAAGTTGCAATTGGAGAACGATTATTTTCATAATAAAACTGAATAATTTGTAAACGTTGTTCTTGGGTATATCTCTCCATGATGAAATTGTAAACACTACTGAATACAATGAAAAACAAATGACAGATCATGACATATTACAAATGGCCGAAATGTCACTTCAAAATCATATCATCCCCATTGGAAAACCTTATATATTTCTATGTCCAAATCATCATGTTAGACTTCGCACTTTTATATTCTGTTCTGTCTATTGTATTCTGCACTTTACTATCCTCTAGAATCTTATATTCTTCTTCTTCTTTCATTTTTTCCAAAAATTCTTGAGTTTTCTTCACACTTAGCGTTTAGACACATAATCTTACAGTTGCATATGTTGCCACCGGTCCTACTAGTGTTTTATAAATTTTTGCTTTATTCTAAAATAGACACCGTCTTACATTCTTAAAATGGCTAGCATAGGTTTCTCATTGTTAAGAAAAGTTATAAGATAAATAAATATAATAAAAATAAAGATAAATAAGAATCAAATAGCAAGATAAGTTACAGTCTTATCTTGCTATTTGATTCTTATTTATCATATCTATTATAAAAGGTGTAAATCTGAGTTTTTTGCTTAACATCTGGAGTTCCGCAAGGGTTACACCTTGTCAGGTTACACCGGATCTCTTTTGTTTTCTATATTTATAAACGAGATTATTGAAGTTCTCAATTGCCAAAAATTACTATTCGCAGACGATTTGAGAACATTTAACACAACGAACAACATTAATGACTGTATTCATCTTCAATAATAGTTGGACGAATGAAATATGGAGCACTTTTAAATGTAAATGTCATATTCATATGAAGAAGCTCTCCTATTGACTTCAAATATACTTTGGACATCTCGAAAAATAGCATGTGATTAAGGCTTTCTCTATCACATTTGATTCTAAACTATCAATATTAATAATATACCTAACCCTGTATTTAAAACTTTGGGTTTTATTATTAAAACCGCCAGATTCTTCTCATTAATTGATAGCATATTACAATCTTGAAGGTAATTTTCATGAAGACTGTGGTTGATTAATTTGATCACTGAAGGTTGATATATGACCCCTTGCCACATTAATTTTCGTATACATCTTGAAGAATAAAGGCCATGTGTTAAACATTGACTCACTCGGTACCTAATAACTTGTCTCTATTCGATCTGCTAAATGACAGGAAAGGGACATTGCAATAAATTACATGTAGGTACTTATCCCTTGTTCCCTGTTTCCTTTTTTAATGTCATTCATCTTAGTTTAAGTAAAACAATTTTTAAAAATCATGTGAAACGAATGTACAGTGTACGTTTTGGCTTTTAGCGGTACGGATTGCGTGCGGAATTTGTTTTTCGTACGGGTATTTTTACCGTAGTTTTCCAGGTGGGACACTGTTTAATTATCTGCTTATGATGACAACTTAGTTGTCGACATACGTATACAGAATACGAGAATTAATGTGGCAAGGGATTATATATCAACCTTCAGAGATTAATATTACAACCTTATTTATCTTTTTTTTACCTTTAAACTTGAATATACATTCTTCGAAGTGCTTTTACTTTCACCAGATTGGAAACTTCTTTGACTACGGTCACATGAATTTATTAGCTACCTTTAATGTCGAACCGTCAAAGCTCCGTAGATATCGCAGTTACATAATTTTTTTTACCAGCTTCTTCGCCATAAAGTAAACGCACATGGAATACTGTCAAAGATAAATTCTAGGTTCCCAGACAAGCAACTAGATTTTCATCGCACACCCTCTCTAGAGAATATACGAACTTCCGAACTCGATTATGGACATAAATTTCACTCCACTACCGACAAATTGAGTCACTGCAGTTACTACTTTCATTGTGTATAAATATACATACATTTCATGTATGTTTGCATGTACGAGTACATGTAGTTGCCAAAAATTGAATCTAAATACTTGCCAACAATTGAATTTAAGTTATGAATTAGATATTAATTTTTATGCATTTTTTAAATATAAACTTACATTACATACGTTCTTCTTGATTGTGTTATTCTGTAATAGGATTCTATGTCTGGTCCTGCACATGATTTGACAAATATATACCGTGAATATATTTTATAATGCAACATGCACATACATACACTAGTTGCTAGAGTAACGTAATAATGAAATGACAGCAATGTATTTTAGCGTGTATTTTATTTTGCAACATAGAATGTCAAAATAAGTTACTCTATTTTTTGAGGTATGTATAGTGTAGAAGAAAAACTGTTATTAGTGAACTGGTATAACTCGAATATGAGTTTGAGGAGAGTAGCAGATTTGTTTCAAATTACATATCCTGACCGTCCAAGACCGAGTCCAACTACAATAAGTAGGTTAGTACAGAAGTATAAAAGTAATGGATGCATCGTTCCCAATCATAAAAAAGAATAGGCCAAGATATGTTATTACTGACGCCAAAAGAGATGAAATTCTACAAACAATCGAAAATAATAATATGCTCTCCACAAGAGCTTTAGCACAAACTACAAATGTAAGCAAATCTTCCGTGCATAAACTACTAAAACGAGAACATTTTAAGTCGTATCATTTTCAAAACCATAAGGAACTAATTGCGAATGATGCAGAAAGAAGAAGTAACTTTTGTGAAATCATGTTGGATAAGCTTCATAATGATGATACTTTACTACGCAGAATTTGCTTTACAGATGAAGCAACATTTTATGTAAATGGTGAAGTAAATTCACAGAACTGCCGCTACTGGAGTAGACAAAATTTGCATAGATATCATATCACAAGGACTCAGCGGCCACAGAAAGTCAATGTTTGGACTGGGTTGATTGGACACCATATTGTAGGACCGTTTTTTATTGAGGGTACTCTTACAGAAGAAAAATATTTAGAATTGCTTGAGTACAGAGTTATGCCAGCCCTCCACGCTTTAAATATTGATGGTGAGATTTGGTACCAGCATGATGGCGCGCCGGCACATAATTCTCATATGGTTAGAACATTTTTCAACCAAAGATTTCCAAACCATTGAATAGGCCGTGGAGGAGAAGTAGAATGGTCCGCAAGGTCACCAGACCTGTCTCCAAACGATTTCTTTCTTTGGTCATGTATCAGAAATAAAGTTTTTCATGGAGAACCTCTAAACAATATTGACCAATTAAAAAATAGAATACGAGTTGCTGCAAGAGAAATAACTCCAGAGCAGATACAAAATACAATAAATGAATTCTACAATCGCTTAGGATACTGCCTGGCCGTCAATGGTGACATTTTTGAAAATTTGTTAAATTAGTTTTTAAATTTTGTTCAACTACTGTATTTCACATCCTATGTTGCAAAATAAAATACACACTAAAATACATTGCTGTCATTTCATTATTACGTTACTCTAGCAACTAGTGTATGTATGTGCATGTTGCATTATAAAATATATTCACGGTATAATTATTATTGTTATTACAAAATTATACAGTTTAAATTTGATATCTATTTACCTTTTTACGTAAATGATACTTGTTGCAGAATATGGTGGAAGTAACTATTGATAATAGTAAAAAACATAATGTTCTTGGTCTTTGTGGAAACAATGATAAGTGTTCTTCGAATGATCAAAGGTCGGGTAGTAATGTGGTTGTAAACGACGTAATGCGATTTTTGGAGGACTGGCAAGTCGATAGTGAGAATATTCGGAAATTCAATATTAGACATTATAAACTACTTTTTTTTTCCAGGAAAAACGTGTTCAGATACAACGATAAAATCTCCATGCGATAGTTCTACGTCTTCAAGTGCCGAAACTGCCTGTGAAGTTTTGGAAGACAAGCAAAAGTTCGGCCAAGCAAACGAGGTACGTCTACTATGAACTGATTTTAACTACTTACTTAATTGCATGAAATAGGAATTTTTAAAGTTAAACCTACTACAGAAGTGATTATTCGCAGATGATTTGAGAATATTTCACCCAATGAACAATATCAATGGCTGCACACATCTTCAAAAACAGCTGGATACTATCCGGACATGGTGCACCGATAATATGCTTGCTTGAATATTTCTAAATGTTAATATGTCACATTCATTAACAGAAAGTCCTCGATTCACTTTAATTACACTTTGAACAATTCTTATTTTGAAAAATGTTATTAAGAATTTGGATGTCAGATTTCATTCCAAACTATTATTCAACAACCATAACAACGAGATATTTAATGTTCGTTAAAACTTCATTTCATAATTAAGACCATCAGGTACTTTTCATCAATTGACAGCATATTACCACTCTATTTTCCATTTGCTAGGTCCAAACTTGAATATTTGCCGTTGGTGTGGCGACCTCCTTATAAAACACATATTTTTTGTATTGAGGTCTTTGAAATCCCCAATAATGCCTCAATCTCGCGATATGTCACATGTCGATCTTCGTTGATGATCTTGCGCACAGCATCGACGTTTTACTGAGTGAATCTGCTCTTGGATCGTCGCTAAGATTAATTCGTCACCGTTTGAATTCTGCATACCAACGAGAAATTGTTGACTGATGTGGTGCTTCGAAAATTATAAAAAATTATTCCGTGAAAATGTTCTCAGTATAATTCCATTTTTCAATTCACTTGTCAACTTTGACAATTCGTTGTAGCTACAACACTGCACGTATCGCACTGAAACTTTGGATTTAGGTTAACTAAAGATGGAGGTTAATTTTTAGTACTGACATTTGAATAGTGGCGCCCTCTATATGTCACTGTGCAAAACTTGGTAATCCCTTTTTATAGAAACTATAATTACCAAATCTAAAATTGACTGTATGTTATGATCTTTTAAGTTATTACGTCATTGTAATATGTTGTAGTACATGATGATTTGTAATATTGGTTTTTTTCCCAGATATTAAATCCCAATTTATATATGCGAGCTTGTGTTTGGAACTACTGCGCTTGCAAATTGGCAAAACCTTCGGACTGTATCTGTGAGACTATAGATGTTTATGCTAAAGCAAGCATTAGCGCTGGTGTCACCAGAATATCGTGGAGAAGTGATCAGTTATGCCGTAAGTTTAATTTCGAATAACTTTCAAAATGATCAAATATCGAGTCTTCTCGATATTTGAATAGCAAGCTTAATATATCGTATTTAATAAATTTCAGCTATAAAATGCGCTGGAGATTTATATCTTCAATCGTGCGCCCCTAAAGGCGGTGTACGAACCTGTGGTGATAATGGACCATCAGATAAAGTTGAGAAATGCGAAGAAGGTTGTTACTGCCTCGCAGGTAACTACCTGTTCAACGGCAATTGCTACGTAAAAAAGAAATGTCCCTGTATGTACAAGGGTGAGGTTCATCAACCTGACCAAACGGTTAGCAGTGGTTGCAACACCTGTACTTGTACCAATGGTAAAATGGATTGTACTGACGTAATAAAAGACAATATGAATGTTGCGATTTTTACTATTGCGTCTTTATTTTTTTTGTTAGAATCCTTGCGTCTGCGGATCGTGTGTTGCAGATCCCCATTATACAACTTTTGATGGAAAGAAGTTCGATTTCATGGGCAGATGTGTTTACTACTTGGTCAAAGGCATCGACTTCAGTATAGAATCGGATCAGTACGGTTATAGTAACTACCAATTCCGTGTAAGTAGATTACAAATGAAAGTGAAAATGTAAACTCAGTTTGCATACTGAAGGTAAATTTGATGGAGCCCGTAGTTGATTAACTAAATCGCGCCATTCCACATTAATATTCGTATTCTATATACGTATTTCGACAACTAAACTGTCATCACTAGCAGATCAAATCAAGCCTAGAAGCTCTAGATTCTTTCGAAATGGTTGTTAATTCGCATAAATCATAATAAAACACTTATCAGACTATTAGATAAGCACGAATGCAGAAACCTTACCAGACCAATCAGGTATTGCTCCCTATCTTGAAGACTTATGGCGTAATAATTCATAATTTCGAGGGTTACCCGGGACGCGCTAGTCAAATCTTTTAAATTATTAATTTTGAAGCACTTAAATGAATTCAGATGCATCGCAAAAATATTCATTACGATTGTTTTGCTTTAAGAAAAACATAACGGAAGGGCCCTCATACGCAAGAGGAGCTTTCATAAGAATGGCAGATCAATTCATCGACTTAAAACCAGATCTAGTGACCTATGTGAACAACGAACTCGTAACAAGATTTCCTCACACAGCGGGACCTATCGTAATTACAAAAACAGACACGTGGGTTTTCGGTGAGTAATTCCTTCGTTTTCTACTAATTCTGTTATCTGCTTTCTAGTATATCTGCCAAACAACATTCAGGTGGAATGGTCTGGCTTTTGGAGTATTAACGTTAGAATACCATATTCGATGGAAGGAAAAGTTAGGGTTAGATTACATACGTTGAAATGAGTAATTCGATGATTCGAACCTGACTTTTCTTCTTTAGGGTCTCCTAGGTACGTTTAACGAAGATCCAAGTGACGATTTTATGACACCCGATGGAGAAATAGTTGACGATCCCACTGTTTTCGGAAACAGTTGGAAAACAGAAGATTCCTGCCGTAGTGAACCTTTAACGCCTATTAAACATCCTTGTGATGTCAATCCCGAAGCTAGGGCAGCCGCTGAAAAAGGCTGCAGTGCAATTAAAAGCGAAATATTTAAAAGTAGGTACGGACATATACGAGGTGTGAAAATTAAATAACAATACTGGTGTCAGAAATGTTATTTATTGGAAATAAACTTATACTTAACTTTTATGCTAATCTGCATACTCTCCTCCCCTATCTTCTAACTTCAACAACTCTGCCGTTTTTGCTTTTACATGTTCAACAGACCAAAAATGTGTTCCCTTTAATGCACTTTTCACTTTTGGAAACCGGTAGAAATCTCATGGTGCGAGATCTGTCGAATACGGAGAATGATCCAGCACAGCAATGTGCTTGTCCAGTAAAAAATGCTTCACAGATAGGGCATCGTGAGCTGGTGCTTTGTCTTGGTGCAGAATCCACGAGTCGTTCTTTCACAAATCCGGTCTTTTCTTCGATACTCTTTCCCTCAGCTTTGTAGTATTTTTTATTAATGGTTTGATCTTCAGGCACCCAGTTAGTCATGAAAACATCTTTGATATCGAAAAAAATGATCAACATTGACTTCAATTTACACTTGCTCATTCGTGCTTTTTTCTGTTTTGTTTTCGTGCACATGACATAATATTATCTCCAAACACCTACTTTAATATTTGCAAACATTCTGTTGGCGACTTTTTTAATTTGACAAGGAATTTCAGGTTAATTCGCTGCTCGATTTTTATGTCAACTATTTATCATAACTACTTCTACAATTAAAATTCCAAAGCAGACTAAAACAGACAAAGAGACGAAACTAGGGGTTGTTGCTTGGGAAGTGTCAAGGTCAATGACATTTCATTTACAGCCGTGCCCGATGCGGCTGCGCGATGAAAGGAGCGCAGTCTTGTTACTTAATTGCATACTTTGTCCAATTATTGCTTTGCCAATGTATTCCAAGATATTCTAGAGGATTAGAACTTATCGAAATGCTTTATATACAGTCTAATGTGTCTTCGAACCTCACCCAGGGATTTATTATTGAAAATAGCGCGTAGATTTAGCTTTGTTGCTGAATTTTGTACTTGTTATGGACCTGAAGGGATGTATCTTCGACAAACGGTGTTCGTGATTTTTTTTAAAAACAAAAAAGTCAGTTCATTCTTTTATTTCTAGTACTTTTATCTAGTTTTGCAGAGAAAAATTAAGTACACACCACTTAGCTTACTTTTAATCATCTATCTGATGGTGTGCTCAAAATTTTTAGTAGATCGTTTTTTTTCGAGACATCAACTACAGTAAAACCTCTAAATAGTGGACACCAATTTGCTGTAAATACGGCTGTTATATGAAAGTTAAAATTGTTAGTTGTCCACAGTAGTGGCTATTTTCTATCGATTCACAACAAATTATATACGAAGGTAGTTTGACAGGTAGTGAGAATGGAAAAGAAAAACGAATTTTTTAAATACAAAATAATTTTTATTTTTCAATATATTTTCCTAAAAGAGCAATACATTTATTCCAACGGTGCTCCAATGCCCTTATGCCATCTCTAAAATGCCATTCCGGAAGGCTTGCAAAATACTCATTTACGAAGTTGATAAGCTCGCAACTGTGCTGGTATGTGAGGGACGGTTTTCTTGGTGAAACAGAATCTTTTTCTTTGTCATTCCTAGCCGTTTAGCACGAATCTCAACATTTAATTTTTGTAGAAGTTCTGCATAACATTGTCCGTTTATTGTGGCACCTTTCTGAAGGTAATCAATGAGCAAAATGCCCTTTGAATCCCAAAAAATTGATGCCATCACCTTGTTTGCCGATAAGGTGGTTTTCGCTTTCTTTGGAGGTACAAAACCACGTTCTAACCATTGTTTGGACTGTTGTTTAGTTTCGGGTGTTCTGTAGTGTATCCAAGTTTCATCACAAGTAACAAATCGCCTACAAAAATTAACCGGATTCCGCTTATAAAGGTCCAAACACTCATCGGAAATGCGTAAACGAGTGAACTTTTGATCAGTCGTAAGCAATCGCCGCACCCATCTTGCCGAAAGTTTGGAAAAGCCCAATTATTTCGTTAAAATGTGGTGTACGTGTTCTGTTGAAATGTTTACCATGTCTGCTATCTCTCTCAGCTTGAGTCGTCGATCTTGCGTAATAATATTATGGATTTTTATAATCATTTCCTTAGAAGTCACGATATTGGGTGCTCCAGAGCACGCTACATCAACACAGCTTGTTCTACCACGTTTAAATTCATTTACCCATCTACTTATTGTGGCGGATAACGGACCAGATTCACCTAATGTTTCCCGTAACTCATCTTTTATTTCGGTAGCTTTCGTACCCTTAATTACGAAGTATTTAATCACCGCACGATACTCTGCTTTTTCCATTTTAACAAAACGACGTGTTGCTTCTTTTTCAATCAGCTGTCAAAAATAAACTAATCAACCGATTTATCTAAATTACAATGAATTTGTTTTACCAATTAGAGCGCCACCTATGTGTCATTCATACTATTTGTCAAACTATCCTCGTATTACATATAACACAATGAATGTATCCATACTGCAGTAATGTTTGTTTACTGCAGTAATGTTTGAAACTAACGTCGGATAAATGAAACTAATAAACAATTTAAAAATGTTTAATTTTACCCATAAATACTAACGAAAGAATATTTTATTTAGATTTGTGTTTAAATATTCACATACATATATTTACCACTTCCAGAATGCGAACCTGCAGACGCTGAAACAGACTATCAAAACTGTGTTTACGATGCTTGTTTCTATAAAGAAGATGTACGTATACAAAATACATATGAAACGCTTCAGCTTGTTTACCCAACCTTTACAGATAACCAAATCCTATTGCGAATCAATATCGGCATTCTCAGATGAATGTGGTAGAAAAGGCATTGCAGTTAATTGGCGAGACAACGTACCAGAATGTAAAATATCATGTCCAGCTGGTCTTGAATATCAAATATGTATGGATGGATGTAGTCAAACATGCGAAGATATGTCTCTCCGCCAGGTATGTGCCAGGATATGCACCGAAGGATGTGGTTGTCCAAAAGGGAAGACTTTGGACGAGGACCGTAAATGTATTCCGGTAGAACAGTGCAAGTGCAGAATTGGCGACGTCGTATTTCCACCAGGTTTCCGATATCTCAAAAATGAAGAGGAGTTACTGTAAGTTCTGGTGTCTTTAGATATTTATTTGGAAAATTAAAAAAAACATTTTTTCTTGTAATACAGAACTTGCACGAATGCTAGATGGGTCGTGACTGTGCCGGATGAAGATGAAATAGAAAAAATTCCTTACTTAGACGACTTAAATAAAAAGTGTGCTGCATCTGTTAATCATAGTGTTTATACACCTTGTAAATATCCGGCGCCAAAAACGTGCCAGGTAAATAACGTTCTTTTTTTAAGTTTCGGTCAAGCAATAAGTAATATTTTTTCAAATTCAGTAAATCACTGACACTTTTTGCGCTTAAATAAGGTTTTTTTATGGTTATAAATGACGAAGTCGATATTAAAAAGAGGATCGATACAGTCAGAGTTAAAGACACGGATAATTCTCCAAGAAATCAAAATTATGTAAATAAAAAAATATATTTAGTATCTTACTACAGTAGGTTGAAATCTACACAGAAAACTGGTAAGATATCTGAAAATTACAAACGTTTATGAACGAATATCTTAAAAACGTATTAAGCGTATTTCTCTGTTGCAGTTCGATTTTCATTTCTTTCGATTTCATTCTTTCTTTTAATTCCTGAAAGCCTGTATAGCATATGTATTTGTTCTCTTTATATATGTGTGCATATATTTATTGTTGTTCTTTATTCCGATTTCCGATTAATCATATTTTTACATTAGATTTATTTTTGAATACATTTGTATATTTCTTTGTCTTTCGTCTTCCAATTTAACGTGTCTATGTATTTCTAGAACCATAGGAAATTAAACTTCCTGAATGGTTTGCATTTTTTTGCGATGTCGTTCTTTTATTGAAACGATCTAGTCATCTTGCACTCACCTACGGTCAATATAGATACACATGTTAGTCTGAGTTGTCCTCATCCTATCCGTATGTCGAATTGATTTCTGTTCTATGTTCTGGAATTTTTTCGAACGATGTACAACACCTAGCTTCCGCTTTGGATATTAAGAGGCGTCATTTGATCGCTGAGCAAAGAACGAGTTATTTATTGAATACCCTGTTCTTATAAGTAACGTGAAACCGGCTCCCTTAGCGAGATATGAAATAAAGGAAGTGATACAATGAACTTCTCTTTGTGATTTCATTTACTTACGCTTATCTAAATGTAAATATTGACGCCATATACATTCATGTCCTTTACTGTTGTTTATTCTTTGAGGCTTTTTTATTATTTTATCTTCCTTGACCGCGACATATTTTTTTGGAATCACCGTCCTAAGCAAGTTAATCTTTTCTGCCTATTTTTGGAGGCAATGAATATATATTTGGTAATTAAATTGTAATTGTAATTTCATTGTATTTGTTAAGTTCATAGCACGTTTAGTATTTATTGCTATTAATAAACAAAGCTTGAACTTTTTTTGAATACTGCCACTAACTGCATGCATGTCTAATTCCAGAATATGCATAACTATAAAATTAAAAGTATAGATAAGTGTGAAGAAGGATGTCAGTGCATAAAGGGATATGTTTTCAATAGCGCAAAGAAATCCTGTCTTAAACCAGAAGACTGCCCTTGTTATAATAAAGGACAAAGCCATACCGATGGTAGTACTGCTGCAATAGGTTCATGTCCGAAATGGTATGTAAATCAATGAATGTGCTTTTATTTATGGACTGGTAGCTTTTGCAATGTGTGTTTGTACGTTAAAAATAATATTTTTAACACAAGACCAAATCTAGACTATTTATGTATTTCAAAAGACTCAAAATGAGAAGTCTTCTAGATTCTTATTCTCGCATGACTTAGAAATTGTTCAATATATATTCATGTCGGCTCATATTATATGCCAGTTTTATTTTAGAGCAGAAATAATGCGCAATATTGTACAATATTTGCGATAAAAGAAAAAAAATTGGAATGTGAATGAATAGCTTGTATTGTGTATTACTCATTTTGTTGGAACACTCAGTTGTACTTTTCTTAACGCTAGAAGCCACTATTTTTGTAGTACCGCGTTATAATACGATATAGATTTATTTATATACATTTTCCAAATATAATACTTTTTTATGTTTTTAAAAATAAAATTTAAATATAATTCGACTTCAAATGCAATTATTTTTGTGGTTAAGATATGGGAAATCTTTTGTTTTTGTCACGGTCAGGCTGTAATAAACCAACGGTTGTTATTTTCCAAGAACGAACGCTTTTCTGCACGTAGGTCCCTTTCTTTGGAATATTCTCGGTAATTTTCCACTCACTTACATTCTATATTAATGCCAGTTTAAATATTTGCTAAGAACAATTAGAAAAAGAATTAATCCTTCTCCACACAGAATTCTGTTTCAATATCTAACTGTCTGGTACTATATTTGATATATCGCATCTTTTAATTCATTCTAATTTTTAGCACGTTTGTTGTTGGTTTCTCATTGGTTAATTTCAAATATGGCTGCTTTCTTCCCTACGACTTTTCCTAAAAAAATTTCGAAAGAAGTCACTCTCTTTTGCTCTAGCCATGATGTAGGCTATTACATACACTCTTCTATGGTTTATTGGGTGAGTGAAGTTTTACTCGTACATGTAATTTTCAAAGTATTTATTTCGCAATCGCGAAATATAAATAGTATCCTGGCCCTGGATACACACACCCACATACAGTAAGTGTTCCACGTGTCGTTCGGTACCTAATTTTAATCTAATCTTTGTATATTTCACTTCACAGCTTTCAATTACTCGATTTATTTTTATTACATTTATAATTACTTACACTTTGCTACATTTTATCAATTTCTCTCGCTTCTAGTAATTATCTTTATTTTAACACATTCCAGCTTTAAGAATTCTATTTAAATTCGTATATACAATTTTAATTTCTCTTAGCTATACACACGTCCTAGACTTTTGATGCTCATTGTAAACTATTATTAATTATTAACTTCTGTGACTTCTCTTTTTATTTGCATTCATTGCAATGCTTGAGCTAGGCAGACACTCACCCGTAAAATAAATTTACGTACTACTATTTGCAAATAATATAATTGTCGATTTTTTTCAAATTAATTAATTAAGGAGGCGATAAACTGTCGCTCTTGGAACTTAAATTAAAGTCATAAATAAAGGCAATAAATGAAATGCTATTAATTTAATTTATTTTTACAGTACATGCAAGAAGGGATCGTGGGATTGTACAGAATTTTGTTGTTCTCGAGAAAACGAAATTAAACACGTAGGTTGTCAAGTTTGGTAAGTTTTTCCTTGGAAGTATTAACTAGTTGATTTTTTTTAATCCCCTTTATATATACAATTAGTTCATTTACAATGAACAATAAGTATTCTGCATGATATATATACATACACATACATATGTTTACACGTACCACAATAGATTCAAATGGCGGTTGAAGATGGCACGTAGAGTTAAGCTACAATAAGCAACTCATAAATTTCACTATTTTCTAGTGATTGATTTATATTATAAATTCAGTCTAGGTATCAAAGCGCGATAGAAGCTCACTGGGCGCAAACCGCTTTAATCGCTTTGGTTTGTCAGGTTCGTCCATTTAGTTATTCATCAATTGGTTAGGGTGTGCTGACAGCCGGTTTTTATATGTTAGGACAGTTCGTTCAATTTCTTCCTTTATGGTGGGTATACGCAAGTCAGTTAAAATCACTTTATTTGGCACATCCCATGGGGCACTAACCAAAGCACGATGCACCTTGTTCTGGAATCTCTCGATAATGACTATGTTGGAAATACACGCGGTTCCCCACAGTGTAAGTCCGTACGTCCAGATAGGCTTTAATGTGACTTTATATAATAATAATTTGTTTTCGAGAGTTAATGCCGACCTCCTTCCGATCATCCAGTAAATTTTCCTGTACTTCAGTCCAAGCTGTTTTCGTTTATTAAATATATGGGTTTTCAACGGTCCAGATGGAGCCCTAGATATTTTTCAGAGTCACTGTGTTTTGTTGTCCATTGAGTGTAACCGTCGGACAGTTGTCTCGCTTCATGGTGAATGTGATATGTTGAGATTTGCTCTCATTCACCTTAATTCTCCATACTTTGAGCCATTCTTGCACTTTATTCAGTGAGGCTTGCAAGTTGCGTGATTGAATAGTGGGATTTATATGTGAGGCCAGGAGAGCTGTGTACTAGTTGATTTACATTGGACAATTTATATGTTTATCTGTTAGTTTTAATCCAGAATTGGAAGGAATTGATAGTGTTTTTTCTGCTAAACTTAGAATTTGTCGAGTACATGTCATGGGAAACAAAGAATATGATGATTTAGAAATGTTGGTATTCTGAACAAGCTTTGTTTTAATCTTGGAGACAAGTTTCATGGCTAGATAAAAAACTAATTGTATTGTTTGTTGTTATATATATATTTGGCACTGTTTGTAGGCTCTTTCAAATCCACAATTCTAAACAGTTATAAACGCAGATCTTTATGTAATCTACTTAGTCTTGAAAACAACGAAAATAGCAATTATTTTTGAACAAGAAATGCTGTCAACTTTCACAAGTATCCATATCAGTTGGCTAAAATTAGAATTATCAATTTCGCTGAGGTATTTGGTGTTACTTAGATGTTAACATCTATCGATATATGTAATTCATTCTATACTCTACGGTCATATTTATATACTTATTTGGTGATTATTTTCCTCTTAGTGGAAATACGACGTAATTTCATTGTATGTTTCGGATCGTTATATTAATTTAATCCTGATGGCTAATCGTCAAGATTTCGTAATGGCTTATCAACTTTTGCAATAACAATTCGCTTTTGAGATCCAATATTTCAAATATAGATTGGACCATTCTTACACCTTGCGTATTTAAATTCCTGTAATCGCGCTTGTTCTTGCAATATTTTTTATTTCATGTACTCTTGCTTTACTTTATTATGAGACTCTATAATGACGTAATAAGGTAGAATGACGAGAAGTGGAATAGGTAATGCAGTTTTGGAGATCTTGGACGGCAAGGAGACCTGTAGGTGAAATCACAATTTCAATGAATTAATGACATCAAAATGACTTCAAATTTCTTTTATTTATTTACTAAATAATTTTAGATTGATATTTATAATATGACGATCTGGTTTTTAAAGACCAACAATTAGTTTTATTCCAACCTATATTACCACCTTTACAAACTCATTATCAAATTAAGAATTTGTTTGTTTGTATTCCACGAGCTTTAACAGTCAACCAACATTAGAGACTAACATGTATGCCTGCATTTGTCAACCTTTGGGTCGCAAAACAATATTGGGTACCGCTGAAATTTTTGTGGGCCATGAAATGATATATACTTTAACTATATAAGCTTTAGTGATCTTCAGCAGACGAAATATTTAAAGTGCCATTTTATTAGATCGCGAAATATACATTTGAGTCGTGATACCAGTATAAACAAATTTATTGGGTCGCTGTGTAGGGAGTATAAGAAACGCTGATGTATACAAACCACACGACGCTCTATTTTTAATTGACGCTTCATTTAACTAAAGCCCCAAAAGTTTCATCCTCTTGGAATTTTGCACAAAGCTGTGTTGTCCACCCATTGAATATTGTCTGCCTTTTCATGATGGGAGTAGTTTCTGTTCAGCACTTCTGGTAAACTTGTAGATTATTTAGTAAACAGTATCAATTTCGAGATACAAATGAAGAACATTGTTGCGACAACACCAAAGCCAAGGATGATGTTTCTTAGTGTTCCTGGAATTGTTAAAAAACCTTACAAGCACAGCTTCAGAACTGAATGTAGTACCCCAAAACAAGCTACAGAATCTACTTGTAAGGAAGCTACTTATATTTAAGCAACCAATTCTTCGATATTTCAAATGAAATTCGTCTCTTTTTCTATTTATGCGAACTTTCAACCGAATTTTAATACTTTTTTTCCTGAGCCGACGTAAGGAATCAGGGTAATATTCAGCTTTCTGATGACCTGCAAAGTGCCATCAGCGATTTTGTCCAAAAATGGACGAATAAGGAAGCTTTTTGTTCAGTGATTTTATCTGTCTTCTTATAAGTAACATGTTCGTTCCTGCAGACAACTAGTTTCTTTTCATGTTTTAAGGCAGATAGAATTTAGATTAAGTTATTTGCAATAAGACGATAACGCGTTTAATTTTTTGAATTTATTTGTAGTACTTGCAAAGACAGCTTATGGAAGTGCGTGGATAGAAATTGCCCTGGTATGGAATGTAAAAAAGACGAGGTTAAAATAGAAGAAAACGGCAAATGGTATGTATGTGTATTATCTTCCTGAAGTTATATTTCAAAAGGATTTATTTAAAGGAAATATTCTTACACTTATTAAATTTTATAATGCGATTTTTTATTTTTCTAAAATTTGACTTAGGTAACCACTAATTAAGTCACATAAATTGTTACTATTTGAAGTTATTAATGGCAGTTCAAAACATGTATTAACATTTTTTGAACAACTCATATATTTTGATATTCAGACATTAAATATTATATAAAGAACACTGAGGATTATTCACAAAAAGAAGTGGATTTTAAATTTTTCTTATATGAATCAGCATATTATTTTTTCAGATAAAGCAACTCCTTGAGTGATAGAATTTATGCATCATAAACCGTATATTTTATGGGAAATTGTAGCTGTTTCCTCGGAAGTGTTTCTGATTCGTTTTCATGGTAAAAAAAGGACTTGTTATAGTCTTACTTCATCTTCGTGCTACATTTTTATTTCTCTTGTGTTTCTTTCATTGGTCTTTATCCAGTGTTTGTTCTAGCATGTTTCACCATGTTCGGATGATTCACACATTGATTTTCCCTAGATTTCTTCGTTCTTCTTCTTGCTCCGCTGGGGATCCATTCCATAGTATTCTTTCCTTCACTTCATCTTAATGTCTGAACTTTTATAAATCTTGCAATAATTTCTTTTTTCATAGTTTGCTTCGTTTGTAAGTAATTTTCATTCATTCTCTACCTTTTCTTTATAACGAAGACCTCAAATTTCTTTTCTTCTTTGCTTGTAGCACATTATTTCAAGACGAGAATTTAGGGATTAGACAATCCTGTTATAGTTCTCGAATACAAGAGACTTGTCTAGTGTGTATATATGTGTGCGTTTTAGGCTGTTTTTCTAAGAAAAGTTTATGATTCTTTAGTTTTCCGAAAAAAAAATTGTTTAAAATTTCATATCTGAATATATTATGGAATTGATTGTTTTGGCAACCCTAATAAAATTCGAATAAATTTATTTTCATGCGAGATAAAGTCCTGCTTCACTACTGGTTTGGATCCATTGTAATCTGAAGGATATAATTTCAAAATAATGGTTTCGAAAAGGGTGGACAAAAACATTTCATTCGTTTGTTCTTGAGATTTCAGATTATTAGAACTCGTAACGATTCTTTTCAATTAGAGTTTGAAAATAAGGGTGTTTCTTTCATTTCTCTTTACTACTTCATAATTGTAGAAATTGTATATACAATAACTAGCCACAACTTAAATAAATGAGTTGGGAAGTGGATTAATTTTATATACTACTGTGGGCAAAAAATAGTAAGACTTTTCAATTTAAATTTCGCGCGAAAACCCATTCGTCGAAATATTTTTTTTCTAGGTTAGTATGCCTGTCAGTGACATCTGTGCCAAATGTCACATCAAAATAATCATTAGTGTTTAGTATACCCCTGTCTTTCTGAAGTACAAAAAGTGCATTCGGCGATTTTTACAATGAGTGAAATTATTCAACAAAGAAGTTCCATTAAATTTTGTGTACGGAATCAAATTTCTGGTGCCGAAACGTTCAGAATGTTGTAAAAGGCCTTCGGTGATAATTGTTCGTCGCGAGCAAGTGTTTTTGATTGGTACAAATTATTCGAGGGTCGAGAACGCGTTGATGACGAACCACGTCCAGGACGGCCATCAACATCAACTGATGATCAACACGTCAATATAATCAAGGAATTGGTGCTTGAGAATCGACGATTAACAGTCAGAGACCTTACTGGCATCGTTGGAATATCGGAAGGATCGGTGAGAACCATTTTGAAAGATCATTTGGGCTTAAGAAAAGTGAAAGCACGATTTATTCCAAAATTGCTCATTTTTTTCGAAAAATAGCGTCGCGTTGACGTTTGTAAAACAATGCTTTCCGACTATCAGACAAAATAAAAGGCATCATAACTGGAGATGAGACTTGGATCTACGCTTATGACCCGAAAACAGACGATCAATCGACCGAATATCGTATCAAAGGTGGGCCGAAACCCAAAAAACCACGTCAAAGCAAGTCAAAAATCAAGGTTATGTTGACAGTTTTCTTCGAATATGGAGATGTGTCCTTCCGACCGGCCAAACTATCAACAAAGAATACTATTTGAGTGTTATGCGTCGTCTGCGCAATGCTATTCGTAAAAAGAGGCCAGAATTATGGGCCGACAACTCTTGGTTTTTGCACCACGATAATGCACCGTCGCATACTGCATTAATTCTTCGTGAGTTTTTCGCCAAATTTTCAACCAATATCGTGCCGCAACCACCGTATTCGCCTGATTTAGCTCCGTGTGACTTCTGGCTATTCAGCAAACTCAAACGACCGCTCCGGGGAAACCGTTTTGAGTCAATTGAAGACATTAAACGTGAATCGCTACGCGCATTGAAGGTTATTCCTGAAATTGACTTTCACTGTTTCGAGAATTGGAAGAAACGTTGGCACAAGTGTATTGGAGCCAAGGGGGATTACTTTGAGGGGGACGAAATAGATTTGGAAGAATAAATTAAGAATTTAAAAATCATGAACAAAGTCTTATTTTTTTTTGCCCACAGTAGTATGATATATGTACATATGCATGCATTTACTATATACATATGTTTATACAATTAAGTGCTTTTACGATGTTCATTAATGAAACAAATTTTTACTGATATTACATCGTCAATTAATTAACAGAAAATTTATGAAAAATTTCTGCTTCGAACAGGACTCGAACCTGCATCGGTACAGTCCTCCAGGTTGCCATTTGATTAATTAAATCGCTGAGGCAGTACAACTTCGATTCCTTTAATATATTATAAATGACTTTTGTAAACTATTTCCATAATGTAGTTTGGTTGGGCGACCGTCTGAGGAGAGCTGTCGATGCAGATCACAGATTCGAGTCCTGTTCAAAGCAGAAAATTTTCTTTTAATTAATGAACTGTGTAATAGCTGGAAAAACTAATTTTCAACTGGTTTAACCTTTTGACGTTACCCGAATTTAGTGTATGAAATAT
Source organism: Dermolepida albohirtum (assembly GCA_031893035.1). Lineage (NCBI taxonomy): Eukaryota > Metazoa > Arthropoda > Insecta > Coleoptera > Scarabaeidae > Dermolepida > Dermolepida albohirtum. Next base: position 185,823 of record JAVIWB010002210.1, on the reverse strand, counting down.
TTCCTCCAATGATATGCAAAATACGTTGCTACTACTTGAGAGAAGAACTTAAAATTTATTCTATATTTTTGACATTATCTTTAATTTTACTTCTTAACAATATTTTATAATGATAAAAAGTTTAACTAAATACGTCTTTTATCTTTAACATTGTTACACTTTGCTTTCAATATAAAGAAAGTTCCAACGTGATCTAACTAAAAAAAGAACGTAAGTCTATCAAATTATTTTTAGCGTTTGTAAAAGAGGTAGATGGATATGCGTCAAAGCCCAATGCGATGTTTGGGGTGATTCTCACATCAGGACATTCGATGGCGTCCACTATAATTTCCAAGGTGAATGTTCGTATGCTTTGGCACAGGGTAAACTGAACGACTATCAATTTAACGTAGTTTTTTCGGTATATTTTCTTCCATAGCGGTACAAATTGATATTAACATTGATGCTTTTAGAATGAACTATGTAGTCATGCTGGAGATACATGTTTGAAGTCAGTAACTGTTAATACTCATGTAAGAGATGTGCCAGAAAGCCTTACTCTAGTCAAGAACGATAACCTGCCTAGTACAAAGGACAAAAAATCAATTATTCTGACAGATTATTCTAGCTTTGTCGTTGTCGATATTATTGGATCAGGGGTTCGGGTGTTTTGGGATAAGGAAACTTGGGTGTTCGTTCAACTTACTAAAGGATGGAAGAACAAAGTACGTATTTTTTTAAAGATTTTGAGAAATAAATTTCTTTCGTGCAATTTTAGATGAATGGACTTTGTGGTAATTATAATGGATCGGCAAGTGATGACTTGGTGGTGTCCGGTAAACCTGTTAATCCAAAGGATGCCTATCGTTACGTTAATTTGTGGAAAACTGATTTTAAATGTCCGACAACGAAAAAGGGGGTAAACAAAAAGCATTTTAATATTATATATTGCATTAATTTTGATTAATACAGATTCTCACAAGATTATGGTACTATGTATATTACCAGGGTTGGCAATCGAAGTAATGGACATTACTAAATCTATATTTTAAAAAAATATAAATGCCTAAAGTTCTGTAGGTTTTTATGGCCGATGTTACTTGTAGTACAATCTCGCAGGTTTCGCCAAATTGTAGTTTCCATCGATGTTTCTTGGTCCACACCGCCATCCTCATCAGAATATGCTATCAAACTGATTCTCTCCGTTATTTATTTGTATATATAGTATGTTGTGGGTGTTCTCGATTGATTTTCGTGCTCCATTAGTCGTGGCGGATTCGCTTAAGATGCTCTTTCAAGTATTGCTGAGTCTATAGCAGTTTTCACGGCTGAAGTTTGGATGCTTTTCATCTCGATGGCATTCTTAATAATTTGTAGATGGTAGTTCATCGTAGTAGCTAATACTTCTGTTTCTTCAAAGTTTATTTCATCTCCGTTCTCGTGAACATTCTTCTTCAATTCTTTTTCATTGCGTGTCACTCTGATGTTCCTTAACTTATTGTTCAATCGATCTTCAGGTTTGTCCGACGTAGCTCTCTGGCACTCACGCACTAATTTGTGTTCTCGTTTTCCTTTTGTTGGCGGTAAATTGTTCTTGGCTCGAGTTAAGTTATGCTGAATTGAGGTTGCAATACTAAAACACACTTTTATATTCTTCTATTCTTCTATTCAGTGACACCAGATATGTAAAGTAGATGGACAAATCCTTTAGCTGATTTCATTTCTGTTGGTGTTTCCGTTCTGGACTTCTTTAAAGCTTTTCTTATTATTGTATTGTCATACACGTTCATTTATAATGCTTCTTTGACGATTCGCTTTTCTTCTTCCAAAAGTTCGGTATCGCAGCTCGTTTTTGCTCTATACACTAGCGTTTCGATAAGGCGTTTGTTGGGCCGTGGCATGTAGGTATCATCCGGTATGAGTTTTCTTCCTGAATGCTCCATGTTGTAGCTTTTTCGACTGGGTGCGGTATACCATTACATCTTGGAATGGTGGTTTTCCTTTTTACATTTCCATGATTAACTTCTACTTATATCTTTTATCTATTCGCTGTATGTTATCTATTAATGAAATCAAATCTATTGATGAAATCAAAGAATGCATGCAGTTTCTTTTTCTCGCATGGTCAAATTATGAATGTGTGGTCGAGGCATCACAGCCAGTATTTCGATTTAAATTTGCTGCTATTTATAGATCCTTCCAAGAAAGCCTCCATGAATAAGTAGGCTATCATTGGTGATAGTTAGCCTCCAATTGTAACGCTGTTCTTCTGCTCGTAGTATCTGTCATTCCATATAACGTATATAATTATTATCAGAACGTGAAGAAGCTGGCCAGGAAAATGTCAATAAAACCACGACTACATGGCGAAATCTGCAAGAAGATTGAACTACATATGAAAACTCATTGGGACTAGATACGAAGGGGGTTTGACTGAAGTTATCTTACGCGTTGTGTGTAAGAGAAACGGATAGTAACATATACTGCAGTACACAATGTGATTGTAGTTTTTCGGCGAATACGATTTGTTACTTGATCTAAGATTGGTAAAAGTAAATTCAATTCTAAATGCAAAAATAATGCATAATTTTATCGCAAATATGTATTACGCTGATTCATTGCATTGTTTACTTTGAAATTCGCCAACTCTGTGTATATATTGGGGATCAATTTGTATCTATTGCAAAGCTATTTTGTATAAAAAAGTCTTTAACTAAAATAATAATTTGCAGAAAACGTGTAATATTAAACGGAGAAAATGGGGCGAAGAACAGTGCAGTATTCTTTCAAACGACGTTTTTGCAAAATGTCGAGATAAAGTTCCTGTTGCTGATTACTTCCAAGCCTGCGTGTCAGATACTTGCAAATGTGAAACTGCAAGTAATTGCCCGCCCCTTTGCACGGCCATTTCAGCATATGCTCAACAATGCTCCAATTATGGAGTGCCTGTAAATTGGAGAACACCAAAATTATGTCGTAAGTACTCCAGTTCTTAATTTATCTTCAATTAATTTACAGGTTTCGAAGTTTTATTATTTTATATTTTAGTAATTAAAGTCAGTTAATAATAGAAAAAAAAAACAATTTAATTTAACAATATTTTATTGTTTTTTTTGTCGTTACATACCTTTCTTTCGTGCTAAATTTGTTGTAAATTTTTAGAATATTTAAGCAAAGCGGAATTGAACATTTTATCTCTGTATCTGTTTTCGTCTTATGAACTCTAACTAACAGCAGATATTATCTCGTCACAATAATTATTCTCAAGGCTATATTTGTCCTCTAAACCCAATATAAGATTACTTCAGATGGCTATAAAGAGCATTCTATTGCAATCTTTGTAGATCCATTGTGGTCCTTGCGTCTTTCTCTCATCGCATATATCTATTGAAGTTGACTTTGATATCGGGTATGTGCCTTAGCTTCTATATAATCTATGGGCGCTGCTTTATCAGTGGAATATGGTTCATCATTGTTTTCACAGTAAGATTAAATATGAGGGGGTTGTTCCTGACGTTCTTAAACGAATGTTAACTACACCACGTCCTCGTAACTACGCAACTCTCGTGCAAGTAACTCAAACACTAACTGTGAGCCCTTGAGGTGAGTAGAGAGAAATTATCGGAAACCCAAGATACTATGTTATGTCTTTAATATGCAGTTATAAATAAATAATATTATGTAGATTGTAACCCATTTTCTAGCATCAAGAGGTTGCGATAGATATCCCTTCAACCACGTTAGTCTACTACACATTTCTCCACTTGATGTCCTATGTCTTCCGTATCTATTACATATTAACGTAAATACGTCGGGGTATGCCGTTTACACCTAAACGATATACCCCGACATATGTACGTTAATATATAATAATATAATATAATAATAATTAATACAAAAATACTTTAATTTTTGCGGAAATTTAGGAACGCAAACTTCTCAAATACGGCCCTGTATTCAGATTGAATCTAAATATATTAACGTATAAAAACTATATGTTGTCACTTCAAGAACAGACGTTTATTTTTTGACGTTTATAACAAATTTCCCTTCGCATTTCTATTTCTAAATTATTTAAGAATATGTTCGTGTATCTATCTGCCCCTTTTTCTATATGTCAGCTTTTCTGTTACTTTCATAACTAACAAGTTATTGACCTTCGTAATATTGAATCACTTGAAGAACATCTTTGGTTTGGAAACCGCTCTTCACAAATACGTCTAGTAACACATTTCCACCTGTTTCACGGTAAAGTAAGGCGATATCCGTTATTTCGTAACTTAAATAAGCCACACCTAATGGAAGTTGACAGCAGAGTGACTTCTGATTTATAATAGGCACCATCGCATCCACAACTCCCACCACTACGCTTCATTTTGGGTAGAGCTGCAGTTACAAAGGAATTCTAAATCTACCAGGGTCTGGTTAGACCTTTCGTACTTTAATATTTTATGCTTAATATTATTACAGTATTATGTATTACTTATTTATTTTATTTATATTACGTATAGACTGTCATCCCTTTCATTCCAGGTCCTACATTATTTACACGTTTTTAGTTCTTTTGCTCTCACTTATGTCAAGATACATCAGTTTTCCTTTTGGTAACAGATAATGCCAAAATAAGCATTTGCTTATTTCTACACTGCATTAGCTCCATCTTTTCCAATATCTTTATGCTCTTCATGCGTTTCTTTTTTTGGAAACTTTATCATTTCTGATATTTACATCATAAAGAAGGTAGGTGCCATAACATGCTTTCTCTACATCCTTGGTTATCCAATTGGGCAATACCTTGATAATTTTAACTACCTTCTTGCGAATTGAACTAAATCCGTACCATATTTTTCTCCGAGAATATTGATCTTTATTGGTAAAACTAATACAAAATACTCTTAAAAGGTATCTATCGATTTATTTATAATATCCACAGACGCTTCAGTTAACGTCAGCCACTTCTTAGTCATGAACTTAACCTTATTGGTTGTAAGATCAACACTGTGGAAATTCATGGAGAGATATCTGTTTTGAATCTTCAACTTGGAAATGAACACTTAGCGATAAAATGAATTTGAAAATCAGCTAGTGACACTGTGGAAATTCATGAAGAGGTATCTGTTTTGAATCTTCAACTTGGAAATGAACACTTAGCGATAAAATGACTTTGAAAATCAACTAGTGACTCTTCATAAGCTCGATGTCTTAAACCTTTTGAAGTTTTCACATCGTATTAGTCATTTTGATGAATGTGTTCACAACCTTTTCTTTAACATCTTCTGTACCTCCTTTGGATAATCCCTTATTATGACAGACTACCATATTCACCAAATTTAAATGCAAAGAAATGTGTAAGAATTGGATTATAACACCTTTAACAAGCCAATAATAAAGTTACAGATCCTGATGCTATAAATTCTAGTCATTTTTAATTCGTGGTTAATTCGCCTAAAATATTTTTCTAACAAATTATTCTCTTTACAGCAATTCGGTGTTCGGAAAACACCCGTCATAAATCTTGTGTTGAGTTTTGTCCATTAAACACGTGCGAGTTAATAGAAAGGAATATAACAATTCACTGCGACGAAGCAACTTGTATAGATGGATGTACTCCGCATTGTATACAAGATGGGTATGTCTACACAGACTCTACGTATGAAAAAAGTGTTCCAGAAGAAGCTTGCACTGCGCCGAAATGCATTGTAAATGGACATAGATACTACGATCAAGATATTATATCGAAAATGCGTTGTAAATGGAGTTATTGCTCACTTGGTAAACAATATTGGGTGAATTTACCGTCTTGTTCTGGAGGTAGAGTTTTGCGTTGCAAAAAAAAACTTTTTTTTTATAAATTTCTCTTTTTTTTATAGGGGATCCCTGTAAGTCGACCGTATAAATGTAATTGTTCATAAAACAAATGTTTGCTGAGATGTAAATTTTTTGTTTTAATTATATGGAATGTGAGGAATATATTAGTTATATTATATGTCGTAGGTATTGTATATGTATAATGTATGTAAGTAGAACACTATTTCTATAGAATATAATATACGTTATATTGATCTGTATGCTCACTTTATCAAAATAAAAAAACAATAAACAGAAAGAAATGTGTGTTTTATTCCTACGATTTGAAACTAAAAAACTATTTTTTACGATCCTATAATCACTTTGGCAAGTGTTTCTTAAGGAATTTGTTAAAAAGTTATAAAATTTCATAGACTATCAAAGATTTTAACAAAACACGAAATGGTCAAAATAATAATAATAATTTTTATTGGACCCTTAAATCAAGTATACATACGAGGGCAGTTATAAAAGTTTTCTCCTCATAAAATCCTTATATATATATATATATATATATATCCATTTTGTCCCCTTCAAGGTAATCCCCCTCAGATATATTGCGCTTATGTCAGCGCTTCTTCCAATTCTCGAAGCACTTCTGAAATGCGCTTTTCGGTATGGCCATCAACTCGTTCTTCGATTCTGGCTTTATCTTATCAATTGTGGCAAAACGCTTTCCTTTCATTCGTCTCTTCAGTTTTGGGAATAGGAAAAAGTCGCAGGGAGCTAAATCTAGTGATTAAGGTGGTTGAGGCATGATTAGGGTGTTGCTCTTGGCCAAAAAATCACAAACAATCATTGATGTGTGAGCTGGCATATTATCCATGATTTTTTTTCCACAATTCCGATTGTTCGAGCCGTATTGCTTCACGCAAACGTTGCATAACTTCCTTGTAGTATTCCTTATTAACCGTACGTCCTATTGGCAAGAATTCACGATGCACCACGCCATTGTAATCGAAGAAAATAGTGAGCAAAACCTTCACATTTGATCGAACTTGACGTGCATTTTCTCTGCCTTTTGTAAAGCGCTTGTACCACTTATAAACATTTTTTTGAGACAAAGTGGACTCGCCGAATACCACAGTCAACATTTCAAGTGCCTTGGAGCACTTTATTCCATATTTAACGCAAAATTTAATACACATTCTTTGATCCATTTTTTTCAAAAGTCAAAAATCGAGGAACACACACAAACGTGACTTAGCTTTTCAGTTGTCAACAACAAACTACTAATCCAAATTGGCTGATAATGCCAACATATGACTAATACATGTGTACCAACATGACAAAAAAAATTTCGATAATCGAATGTACACAGCGCGTGAAAATTCAAAATTCACCTTTTCTTTTGAACAAACCTCGTATACTACAACCGAAATAAGTGTTTAAAACTATAAAATTCACAAGTTTAAGTACAAAATAAAGTACTTAAACGTGTCCAAATTATAAATATTGATAAATAAATAACAAACGAATAAATGACGGAAGCCATATTAATTTTTACAAGTATAGAATGGTAGATCAGGTTCGAGTCCTGATCCAATGAAGAATATTGATAACTAATTTCCTGTAATTAGTAAAGGCGGAATAACAGGAAGTGTTAATTCTCATGAAGCTTGATTCTGTTTAGTATGTGTTCAGCTTAGTTCTAATTTTTTGAAGTATTTTAGCAAGATTTTCGGGCCAGTATTTTTAAAATTTTGATGTTGTATTGCTATTGTCCTGTTGTTAACATTTTAGTAAACCAAAAGTATTTAAAATTCGTTAGGACATTATGAGTAATTTTTCGTGAGGGATGATATCCAGTTTTCAGATAGCGGAATTTCCAAACTTCCTAATAAATTAGCAAAAGTTATCAAAGATAGTTGGGCTTACGTTACTAATTAATTGTGTTAGTAAATTGATGAAATCGTTTATGAAATTTTCCGTAAAAATTGAATCAATCCTCAATATCTATATATATTTATTATCTGTAGTTTGATGGGTCTTTTTAACGAAAATCAAAGGAACATATTTCAAAATTTTATAATAGTTCAACTAACATTACTAGTATTTGGTAACGCGACGAAGCTATGGCCTTCTTATACTGCTGTTATAAAAATATGAACAGCAAAAAACGAGAAAAAAAGCTTCTAAACAAAACTAAGTTCGATTTGTTATTATTACATTATGTAGAAAAAATGCTAAATCTGGCGAATTTTAGCATTGTAATAACGGATTTGTGAGCTGATGCATTGTCTTGGTGAAACAACACTTTCTTCTTAGCCAAATGCGGCCGTTTTTGCTTAATTTCTTCGCTCAAACGTTGCAATAACTTCTCAGTATATTCACCGTTGATAGCTTTTCCATTTTCAAGATAGTCAATGAAAATTATTCCACGCGCTTCTCAAAAAAACCGATGCCATGACCTTGTCTGCAGATGAAACGATCTTCGCCTCCTTTTGAGCCGGTTCTCCCTTTTGAGCCCATTGCTTTGATTGTTCTTTTGTCTCGGGTGTGAAGCGATGGACCCATGTTTCATCCATGGTTATGATACGGCGCAAAAATTCTGCTTTGTTGCTAAACACTCAATTGAAACATCTTTACGACACTGTTTTTGCTTGAGTGTGAGCAAACGCGGCACCCATCTTGCACACAGCTTTCTCATGTCCAAATTTTCAGATAATATGCGATGTACCGCACCATTTGAAATACCTATGTCTGCTAGCTCGCGCACTTTCAGTCGACGATCATCCAATACCGCTTTGTGGATTTTCTTCACCATTTCTGGAGTCGTCACCTCATTTGGTCGAACACCGTGATGTTCGTCATGGCATCTCGTATGGCCTCGTTTAAACTCTGCTACCCAATATTTCACTGTTGTAAACGAAGGAGCAGACTCACCCAGAGTAGAGTCCAGTTTAGCTTTTATATCAGTTGGGCTGAAGCCTTTCAAATAAAAGTATTGTATCACGTAACGATGACCAATTTTCTCCATTTTTACAACTCACTATTCATGGCTGCCAAACAAAAATTAAACAACGTGGCGTCTTCAAACTTGAAGCATATGCTTTATAGATTGTACACTTTCTAATCCAGTGATATTTTTCAAACAACTACCGCCATATATAATGTTTAAGTTATTCATCGTGCATCGTGTTCGTAGTATACAAGCCCTGTTCAGGGATACATATACGCAAGTATATGTATCGTTCGATATCTACTTTTTCTTTACAGAATCTTGTACACTTGTACTTCTGTGGCATTATTGTCTGTATTATTAATTAAATAAAATTTTAAGCACAATGTTGTTTTCTTTTTACTTATATTTTTTTCATTATTGTAATGTTATAGCTAGCCTGGAACGCCATAAACCCTACTTATTTTTGTCATGAACACAGCGCAAAAATAACTTGGATTATCCCAACCTGGAAAATTTTTATTTTTTTAAAATTCTGTAGCTTGTAACAATAAATTGACGCACTAATGTGTGACGCTTTTCCCACACTACAGCGTATGTAATAGTACGGCTCTTTCAAAAAACTCGATATTAAAATAAGAAGGAAACTATATTATTTTCCGTTAGGATTTTATGTACAGAATCACAAACGAAGCAAAAGTTACAGCAATTTATCTTTGTCACCGGATATTTCACTATAAAAGCTTATTAATTTAACAGCAAACGCGCAAATCACATTCAATAAACGTAAATGAAAATTGCTTCCACTTGTTCCTAATGGACAGTTATTTATTTAGCAGCTGGCGATAGATTTAGCATTCTGAGCGTAAGATTACTTGTGTAATTTCTGAGAAAGTGCGATGTTTAGTAAGTACTTTAAAATTAAGTTGTTTTTAAGAAATTTAATGTTTAAAATTTTGTGAAAATGTTCGTTTCCGTGCTGTTAAACAATGAAGATATTGAAAGGGCGTCTGAAGTTTAAGATGAAAGCTCTTGTAACTGTTGAACACCAAAAATTGTAGTATAAATAATCGATGCAGGTGGGATGGGTTGTAATTTACTATAGCGTTGTTAACGTAAATGTTGAATTATTTAATCTCATTGTATGTTCGTTGTGTTATCCTACGTTCTCACTGAGTTCTGTTTATTATAAAAAGTCTCTATTATCGCGTATTTATTTTCCATGTAAAAGAATAGATTTATTAATTTACTATTTTTAAACGAACTACGTACACCTCTTATGATTTTTGATGTAGTAAAAGCACAACTTGTACTGTCTGATTCGGCGATCCACTGTGTTAGCAACTTCGAAAACTTGCACAGAAAGATATTTTGCAAGTATTTGGAATAATTTACATAACAATGATTGACAGGTAATAATCCCGTTGTTTATAATCCGCAATAATTATCTATTTATCGTTGCAAGTGTAATTATACCAGCTGTTTAAAGTGGAAAATGGTTCGAACAATATTTCCATATGTAGAGACGAAAGTTTCTCTTTCAAACTGACCGCCACTTTGCTGTTTTGTAGTAATTCAAATAAAATAATGTGTAGGTAATGCTAAATAGGAAAGTAACAATAAGCATTAAAATTAATTACTAAATTATAATTTATAAATAGACTTGTCCATTGACATCTGAACAGACCTATTATTCCTATTAAATATATTGCGATAGAATAAAACTGAAGAATATACAAGCGATGGATTTCGTGAGTGTATATACGCGTGTACACACGCCACCTTAATCCTACAATGCCCTATTTATGACACTACAAAATACTTACTGCATGTATTTGTATATATTCGACGTCCTTGTCGGGAGAGGAAGGTGCTGCGTCTCTGTTCATAAGGTGAAGTTTGTTACTGATATTTTCCTTAAACTACATTTTTCGAATTTGGAAACACAAGGCAACATCGACGTTTAAATTATATTTTTCTGTGCTTATCAGATATATTTTCTAAATTTTTGTTTTGGATTTATTACCTCAACTTCTCTATATGTTCTGTATACTGTTCATATGTACTATACTTCTGTTCCATGTTTCATGTTAGACTTGTTACCATCCATTATACTGCGAAAAATTTTTGTATTTTGCATCCTTGTTTTATGTATTAGGTGCACAACTAAGCTCTGGCTGTTTTTCAAGAAATGGCTCCAGTAGTAAGTGCTGGTCGATTGTGACGTAACCAAAACATGATGAACTAAGCTTAGACATATGGTAAACAAATCGCTTTGACACATTAGTGATTTTGTTTTTGCGTCATATACTTTTGGTTGTGTGAAAATGTCTGATTTTGTGCCAAATAATCGTCATTTGCGGGAAGTGTTGCTTTTCTTCCTTCATTCGAATAAAAACGGCGGCTGAGGCGCATCAAGAATTCCATAGAGTTTACGAGGATGCTGCTCTAAGTGAAACAACGTGCCGTGATTGGTTCCGTCGCTTCAAAGACGGTGATTTCGATGTTGACGACCGTGAGAAGGAAGACCAAAAACCTTCGAAGACGCTGAATTGAAGGCATTGCTCGATGAGGATCCGTCCCAAACGCAAAAAGAGCTTGCTTCAGCATTAGGAGTTACCGGCCAAGCCATTTCCCAGCGATTGCATGCGTTGGGAATGATTCAAAAACAAGGAACTTGGGTTCCTTATGATTTGAAGCCAAGAGACGTTGAGCGTCGTTTTTTCGCCTGTGAACAACTGCTCCAGCGGCAAAAAAGGAAGGGTTTTCTTCATCGCATCGTTACAGGTAATGAAAAATGGATTCATTACAGCAACCCAAAGAGAACTATATCATGGGGACTGCCCGGTCATGCTTCTACGTCGTCGGTTCGGCCGAATATTCACGCTGCAAAGGTTTTGCTGTGTATTTGGTGGGACCAGGGCGGTGTTATTTATTATGAGCTGTTGAAACCGAACGAAACCATCAGTGGAGAACGGCCACAATACGAGCACAGGCACGAAAATGTGATTCTACAGCATGACAACGCTCGACCTCACGTTGCCAAACCCTACTTAGAAACGCTCAAACGGCAGGTCCTACCCCACCCGCCATATTCCCCAGATATTGCGCCGTCCGATTATTACTTGTTCCGTTCGATGGCACATGGTCTGTCTAATCAGCAGTTCCGGTCATATGTAGACATCTCAAAATAGCTTGATTCGTGGATAGCCTCAAAAAACGAACACTTCTACCGTGACGGTATTCGAGCTCTGCCAGAAAGATGTGAAAAAGTTGTCGCTAGCGATGGGCAATATTTTGAATGATTCATTTGTAAACATTTTTTTACAATAAAGTTGCATTTTTATTAAAAAAGCAGCGAGAACTTAGTTGCGCACCTGATATTATTTATTTATTTAGTGTTTATAAAAAGGTATAGAAACATACACCAATATACTCGTTTATTTTATTCTAGATTCGAGAAACACTGGTGGAATTGCCACTCTGACACTGTTGCTGTTCGTTACATCATCTAGCTGTGCAATGCTAATAAAATCGGACATGTTCTCCATTTTTTACGATAACATAGCCAATCTAAATATGAAATGTAGATCTGGTTTTGTTGACAGGAACATCACCAAAATAAGTTCACGCAAATCTTTCTATTTGGAAAAGTTCGAAAGTCATAATTGTGCGTTAGTGAATACCATAAAGCGTATTTACTCTAGTTGGAATATTATAGGTGAGTTAGAAATGAGATGTGAAAATTTAATCGGAAATGTATAGTATAAGGTCGCGATAGTCATGATGAAAGGGCCTAGTGGGTTGCTAATATTAAAAGTATACGTTTGCTTTGTAGAACTTGATATTCGATTCCAAGGCCTCACTGTAGTGTACCAGTAATTTACCACTGAGCTATCAGGTGGTGTAGAGCTGGACTTATACCACCTCATGGTTTAGTGGTAATTTACTGGTATATTACACTGAGATCTTGGAATTGAATATCAAGGCTTGCTGTCCGGAAAGTTTTTTTCATCGTTTCTATTCTCGTTCAAGTGAATGCTGACAGTCGAAGATCTAAAGTCACACCACGAATACAAATGTGGTAATAAATTTAAAATAAGAAAATTCGTTATTAACTTACTTTGGAGAGACGGTGGAATCAATTGAATTAAATAATGTTAAAAAGGTAATTTTGATGGAGCCTGTGGTTGATTAACTTAATTACTGAAGGTTGATATATAACCCCTTTCCACAATCATTTTCGTATTCTGTATACGTATTTCGACAACTAAGTTGTCATCATCAGCAGATAATTAAACAGTGTCGCACCTGGAAAACTACGGCAAAAAACCCTTCTCGAAATAAATTCCGCACACGATCTGTACCGTTGAAAGCCAAAACGCAGACTGTATACGTATATTGGAATGTTCTACATTTGTGAAGTAAGCCATATATCTTCAGTAGTAATAGTCACTACAGAAGATGTGTACAGTGCACACGAAATGTACATCTGGTTTTTTTAATTGAAACTTATTTTATGAAAAAATAAGGTGTTTCATTTCAATAATTCGTTGGTTTTTCATAAGCGCTCAACTACTTTATAATATCAACGAATGTGCTGTTTTCTCTTTTGGTAGAAACGATACTCCATCAATACGAGTATAGTAGTCGTCGATATACTATATTTAGAATATCGAGTTTCGAGGATCTTTGAGTTTTGTTCGACTTCCACCTAAGCTTTTCTAAGCGTATAAGTGACCGAGCCACATCAGCCTTCACAAGCCTGAGGTTCCTTATTCGATAACCTGCACACTTCCAAGGTTCCCCACGTTTTTCGTCAATCCAAAACGGAATACGCCTCAACAGTGTGGTGCTGTATTATGATTATCAGCTGTAATTCTTGGAACATCTTTTACAGAGATTTATGAAGTATTTATCATACAGAATTAACGGACATTAATCTGCTTTTGCAACAAAATATGACAGTCTACTTATTGGATATAACTTCCTCAAAATCCTTTGCATGTACTTTTTTCGAGGATAAATTCCAACGCTTGGAACGATAATAATTTTATAAAAAACATTTTACTTGCCGATAGAACTCCTTCTCCTTTACATTGTCGTGATAATTCAAGCATTTAAAGATATTGGTCATGGGAAAAAATCACTTTATTTATAATTCTCGAATTCGATATACACAAAAGTCTAATGTTTGGACTAATTTGTTATGCAACAACATCATCGATCCATTCTTCTTAGGAGGAACTTTAACTTATATCTACATCTGCCACACAGTAACATAATTCCAGCCCTACGATATATAAGAGACAAACATAATTTGGTTCCAGCAAGAAGGATGTCATGTTCATAATGTTGCAACTGACAGAACACATTTGCATAGAGCCCTTGACATAGATTATCAACTCGTGGGCGTAATATTCGTCGGCTTCCTAGATCACCTGACTTATCCCCAAATAATTCTCTTCTTTGGGGTTATATCGGAGAATAAATTTATGGTCTCTCAGATAACAGGAGTCGTTCAACAAGAAACAATTATGAATGTTCAAACAAGTTTTTGCGATAGATTAGAGTATTGTCAGTTTGGAACAAGAGATCGTTTTGAACATTTAAATGTAGAAGTTTAATGCTATCTGCTTCTGGGTTTCCGGGCTGGAACCGCGTCACTAGTATATCTGCCGACGTTTCGTACCCATTTGTATGGGACATCTTCAGGGCTGAACTACTGCACTGAAACTGACATCTAAGTAAAAATGTTAAAGAACAAATCAGACTTACCAATTTCACTCGCAGTTTTCCAAGTTCTCTGGTTTTCTTCTGGATATCCTCCCCGTAGAGGCTGGTTAATTTGGTACGTAGACTTCCGCGGTCGTGGTCCATGCTATCTGCTTCTGGGTTTCCGGGCTGGAACCGCGTCACTAGTATATCTGCCGACGTTTCGTACCCATTTGTATGGGACATCTTCAGGGCTGAACTACTGCACTGAAACTGAAACGTCGGCAGATATACTAGTGACGCGGTTCCAGCCCGGAAACCCAGAAGCAGATAGCATGGACCACGACCGCGGAAGTTACGTACCAAATTAGAAGTTTAATGTTTTTGTTTTAATTTCTATCACAGCGCACTTAAGTTTTAGAAGAGTTCCTATTTCTTATTTTTAGTTTTATTATTTCAAAAGAGATTGCTTTTGAAAACGTGTATTTATTTTTGTGTAGAATTTATTTTCTTTTTTAATGGCACAGTTATAATAATTTATAATTAACATAATCAATTCTTAACGTATTCTTTCCTTTTTTAATATTTTGCTTGTTTATAAATTTTTTTATAAATTTTATTTTTTTGGATTTTCAACCAGTATAGGATAATAAAACGCTTAACTATATTAATGACGTTTCGAGGGTTTCTCCTCTTTCTTCGAGTTATTTATTTTTTCTTTTAACTTGCAATATATCAATTTTATGTATACATATCTTTATTTGATGAAATTTTTTTATAATTGTTTCAAAAAAATGTAAATATTTATGATTACGTATATTTTTTTGCGGTTAAGCATTGTTAATTTATAACCACACAAACATTTTCATATCAAGGAAATTGTATCGTCCTTTTGTGTTTATACTTGTGTATGGACGTAATTGTTATGCGTATTTAGTAAAAGTTTTCTAATCTGCAGCCATGTGTTATTTCTTTTCCTTTTG
This sequence comes from Dermolepida albohirtum, assembly GCA_031893035.1. Classification (NCBI taxonomy): domain Eukaryota; kingdom Metazoa; phylum Arthropoda; class Insecta; order Coleoptera; family Scarabaeidae; genus Dermolepida; species Dermolepida albohirtum. The sequence goes on along the minus strand of JAVIWB010002210.1, from coordinate 170,397 downwards.
CTCCTTTGTATATGTATGAATGTGAAGTGTGTTATAAACTTTCATTGATATATGTATGTTCGCAGAGAGGAAATTAGTGGTGGTTTTCTTTTGAAACTATTTCATAATTTAATTGATTCTACTGAACCATTGGCCCAAATTAATTTTCTCTTAACCAGACTTGAATAATAAATCGTCTGCAAACTTTTCAATACCTTGGGTAAGGAACAATATTTTTTACAAAGTTTCATTGGGACACATGCGTAGGAACGCTAATATTTTGTATAGCGATCTCTCTCTCATTCTTTTTGTTTGAATGGGTACTATATTTTTCTTTTTGTACATCTAATACTAAGATAATTTATATCCTTTTATTATAAAGGCTGTTTCAAATTTCGCGGTTTTTTTAAAGAATAAATAAAACACATAATTTGCATTCACTTTCAAAAACTTTTTATTGCTAATTGAAGTATCAGTTATGACATTTATATGCGAAAAATAATATCTGCCAAATGGCCTCCTCTCGCAACTCTTTTGTTAAAATTTTCAATGACATTTTGACACAATTGAGGCTCTATCTCACCAATGACACGAATAATTTCATCTTTCGAAGCAGGAATTGATTGTGGATTGTTTCTATAAACCTGACTTTTCACATAACCCCAAAGAAAATAGTCTAACGGTGTCGAATCACATGATCTTGGTGGCCAATTAATATCACCGTTTCTTGAGATTACACGTCCAGGAAATTTTTCTCTCAATAAATCAATTGATTCGTGCGCAAAGTAAGGTGTAGCGCCATCCTGTTGATACCACATATCCTCTGGATCAATATTCATTAATTCAGGCTACAAAAATTCGGTTATCATCCGAAGATTCGATCACCACTAACAGTTACTGTTTCACCAGCAGCATTTTCAAAGAAGTAAGATCCAGTTACACCACCTGACCATAATGCATACCAAACAGCACCTCGTTTAGGATGCATGGGTTTCTCATGAATAATTCGTGGATTTTCCTCACTCCAGATACGGCAACTTCGTTTATTAACATAGACACCAAATGCATTATTTTTTGAGCAAAAATCAGCTGGTTGTTCATCGATGAAATTGACAAATGAACGACGTTGTAAATGATCTAATGGCTTCAGTTCCTGTGTTATTTGAACCTTATGTGCTCTCAGATCTAAATCCTTGTGTAGAATACGCCATGTTGTTGATCTACTAAGTCCAAGTTGTTGTGAACGTCGTTTAATGGACAATTCAGGATCTTCAGCAACATTTTCACGAACCAAACCAATATTTTCTTGTGAACGACCACTACGACGGCAATTTTCATATTTTTGATCTTCCACCGAACCGGTCTCCTGAAATTTTTTAATAATTCGACCAATAGTGCTTTCAGATGGATGATTATGTAAACCATAAAACTCACATTTTCTAAAAACTCTTTTCACAGAACGCTGATTTTCATAAAATCGTTCAACAATTTGAACGCGTTGTTGTTCCGTGTATGAAGCCATTTTTATAAATGTCATATATTACACTTTTTAAACGCCCAGATACCCAGACAAATTCAGTGCGCCATCTATATTTTATTTATTCTTAAAAAAACCGCGCAATTTGAAACACCCTTTACATGTCTACATTTTAGCAGAACACAGTTTTTCTTTGTATTTGAATAACTGTACTTACCCATTTATTGTAATATAATTTTTTTAAATTTTTCATTCTAGGTACGAGGTTTTTGTACATGTCGGCATTTTCAAATGTTCCAGTTGTATTAAGAAAGGAGCAATTCAATTACAATGCAATCTTGAACGTGGAAGAACTTCATTTAAACTATAGCAATATAAGAAAGATTGAGGAATTTACATTTCGTTATTTCAGAAAGCTTAAGAAATTGTGTCTCTCCGGAAATTTTTTGAATAAGCTTCCGGCGTATTTTAATATTCCCACTCTTATAGAATTGGATTTGGGTTCCAACAGAATGCTGAATTTGAACGAAACTGAACTAACTGGCCTTCCGAAATTGAAGAAAATTAATTTACAGTCTTCCTACATAAGCGAACTTCCGAGAAAACTACTTCATCACCTTCCAAATCTACAAATTGTGATTCTTTCTCGAAATAACTTCCATGTGATACCAGAGCGATTCTTCGCGAACAATAAAGATATGAGCGAAATATATCTAAGCCATGGAGCCCTTGAAATGGTCGAAATGGACGCCTTCCTGGGTTTAACGAAATTGGAATTACTCGATTTAAGGAATAATAATTTGGTAAAGCTTCCGGAAGATATTTTTACTGATCTTGTCAACTTGAGAAAGCTGGATTTAGGTAGGAATAGAATTGCGAGATTTTCATGGGACTTCTTTGAGAATTTAGGACGTTTGGTGATTTTGAATGTCGACGATAATAATTTAAGCGCCTGGCCAAAATCTTTTTCAAAGAATTTAGGAAAACTGATTGAATTGAATTTATCACACAACAAATTAACCAAAATACTTGACGATACATTTGAAGGTATGAAGAGTTTAGAAAAACTACTCTTAAATCATAACAATATACTTAGCATTGGCAATCAAGCATTCAGTCAAATGCCCGCATTAAATACACTGGAATTAAGTTATAACAATTTGTCTAATGCAAAAGGATCGCATTGCTTTATCGACAGATTAAATAAACTCAAATATTTAAATCTGGCTGGAAATAATTTTACTAGTGTACCCAAAAATATTGCGTCCAAGGTCCACCTAAACTTAAGTTTGGCGCACAATCAGATTTTGTTTGTTAATGTAAGTATGAAATTTATGAACACCTATGCAAAATTTTCTAAAATTCTAATTTATTGCTTCTTATCAAGTTGGCGTGAAAATGTTTTACTTTCTAATATCACACTTATTTTCATTTCCGTAAATAAAGTAAATGAGAAAAATCACAATTCATGCAAACTTCTTCTTCTTCTTTGTGTATCCTTATAAATATTTCTCAGGTATCGGACAGGATTCTGGTTCTTTTATCCTTAGTACACATTTCCTTCATATTTCGATATCTCTTACCATTCTCTCTATTTCTTTGATTTGCTTCTTCTCCGCTTCCTACCAGTGTTTCCTGCATCTATTATTCTTCTTGTACGAAAATCGTCCTCGTCTGTCTTGACGAGTCGCCGTTTGTAATATGAGAGCTGTAATTCGTTATCTGAACGCTAAGAATGTGCGACCAGTAGAAATTTTTTGGCAACTTAAAGACGTGTGCAGTAATGTGATGGATGAGTCATCTGTGCGTCGTTGGTGTCAATGTTTTAATGCTGGAAGAGAAAATGTCCTTGGTGAAGAACAAGGTAGTCGTCCGTCCATCATTATGGATGGTTTATTGCAGTCCGTAAGTGAACTGACTAAGCAAGACCGGCGTTTGACTTTAGATGATATTAGTGAGCATTTGCCGAACGTGTCCAGCACTATTACCCACGAAGTTGTGACAATTCTTCTGAAGTATGGAAATATTGGTACAAAGTGAACTCGTATGCGCACAGATGAACAGAAACAGAAACACATGGCCTATGCTTTAAGCTTAAGGATGTTACTTCCATTCTTTAACAGTGACAGTGAATAAAAATTGGCTTTCTTATGCTACACCTAAAACTAGACTAGACCAAAAAATTCAAGCAAACGATGTCAACTCCTAAACTAATTGCAACAGTATTTTGGGACCGGCAATGAATTTAACTTATTGTGTTCATGCCACGAATAGCCAGCATAAACACAGATGCATACTGCGAGATACTGACGAAACTGCAGCGTTCGCTTAATAATTGAAGGCGCGGAGTACTGTCCAGCGATATCGTGATCTTGCATGACAATGCGCGGCCTCATGTTGCCGTGAAAATGAAAGAAGTCCTTCAAAGGTTTCGTTGGAAAATTATCGATTATCCACCATACAACTCCGATTTGGCCTTCAATGATCATTTCTTCACTAAACTGAAAGAGCTTCCAGGAGGAAAACGTTTTCAAAATGATAAAGAGCTTGACGAAGAGGCCACAACTTTTTTTAATGGAATGACGGCAGAATTTTATGATGCTGGTATTCAAAAGCTTTTAATTATTTAGTGTTTTATTTAAATACTAGTATTACTTTCCGGACGTCATCAATATGGTCTGTGTCCACATCAGTACAATTAATTCCTTAACATCGGTGAATATACTGAAGAAATAACATTGGTACCTAATAGACGGAATCATGTGGGGGACAGCAGAACGGGAGCTTTGGAGATGCAGAGATACGTAGAAAAAGTAAATTCGCAATAACTAAAAAAATAGTTTTCAGCCTATCATCAAGAGAACTAACAGTGGTGACCACAGTACTAGCACTGGGAATTAACTTCATTATTGTATCAACGAAGATACCGAAGGAAGTGATAATTAAGAAGTGGAAGTAGCAATAAAAGCCTTGCCTAGTCTTGATGTAGAAAAGTGAGGTTTGAAGAAAATTCTCAACAAAGAAGTCTACAAGAAGAAAATCAGCAATTTATTGGGCTCCAACGTCTAATAAATCTTCCAGAGAGATACCACCGAGGAGATTGCGATGAAGGTGCAGGATCTGTTAAAGAAATCGACTTTCCCAGATGAAGATAAAAAGAAGATTATGCCTAGAGTCAACCGACCATGACTATACGGACTACTTAAAATACCCAAAGAAGGAATACCACTACGTCCAATTGTGAGCAGCTGATCTTTGATGTACCAACTTTTCCAGATACCTATTTTCTTAGAACCACTCGCAAAATAAACGCCATCATATGTACGTAGGAGATTTCCAATATTTCGTAAAACTTCGAACAAACTTGACAATGGATCCAGGAGATATATTAGTGAGCTTCTTTATTTACCAATATACTAATGAGACTATAAAAGTAATTAGCAATCTAGGATTATCTAATGACATTACGAATCTCGCCTACTATCAACTTTCAACATACGACATAAGACGATAAAAGTGATCAGCAATTTAAGATTATCTAATGCTATTACGAATCTCGTCCACTGTCAACTTTCTATAGAGTAGAGTAGAAGAACGGCACAGTAATGGGTAACTCATTATCGCCAGTATAACTAACTTATTCATGGAGGCCCTCGAAGAAGAAGCTATAGGTAGCATCGACACATTCTTAATTTGGCCACACTGAAAGAAAACTACAAGAATTCTTCGAACGACAACATCGGTTCTTGGTTTCCTACTTCTTAATACCCTTTTCAATTCTGTGCCATTTTGTTTTTCCTGTTATTTTCCAAAATGTTTAATTTTAATAGCATTTATCTTACATTCGTCTTTCTTCTGCATTGTCCACTATTCATTTGTGTAGGTTATTACTGTTATTAGTATTGTACGATCTACCTTCGTTTTTGCTTTCATAGTGAAACAGATTCCTTTCTTATCCTAAAAGTTTATATCAATTTTTGAAAGACGACCATGATGGAATCTTAAATGGATTTAGACCGACATTTTTTTGTTTTACAAACATAACACATCTTGACGGCTGCATTGTATATTTAGCAATATTGGGGTGGAAGAATTTTTGTAGAAAATAACGACCAATAATTAATTTTCGTTTACTAGAAATCATAGACATAATAAAACCTAAAATACACATTTTTTTATATAATGAAAACAACAGACTGACTTGTTTAATTTTTTTTTAGGTAGAAGACTTAGAACCAATAATGCACGTTATGCTGGAAGGGAATAATTTAGAAGTAATTAGAATAAAAGATCTTGAACCAAAACCAAAAATAAGTAGCACCGTTATATATCCAGGCAATTCTATAAGATGCGACTGTGGAATATATAATATCATACGTTACCTAGAGTACAAATACACCAACCAAATTAATGGAGGCGTTTATTTCGGAGACATAAAATGCACTAAGCCGCGCGAGCTCTCAGGAAAATGGCCTGGGGATCTAAATTCTGACGATTTCACATGCGATTCCTCCTGCTTGTACGCCTGCCCAGCGGAATGCTCTTGTAAACTTTCCCCTAAGCGAAGAACTTTAATTGTACATTGTAATAGCAAAGGGCATAAGACTCCTCCGGCATTTCAGATCTTCACGCCTAAAATTTACAGACACGAAGATGCAGGTGTAGTATTTGGAATCGACAGAATGGACCTGCAATTAGAATATAATGCTTTTACCAGTTTAGATGAAAACTCTCAGTACAGTGAGGTTAGTGGATTATATTTATCCAACAACAATCTTAGCAATATCGAATGGTTGCCTTCAAATCTAGAAGTTTTAAAATTGGATGGTAACAAACTAACAAATTTAAAGCCACATTTTTTATTGATTTTTAAGAACTCTCCAATACTTAGGGAGCTTATTTTAAGTGGTAACTTGTGGGAATGCTCCTGCGTGTGGATTGGTATTGTAAAGAAACATAAAAATAAGCTACGGGCACATCCGACATCAATAACATTAACGCAGGTACCATCAACTTACATTTCTTTTCGCAATGTTTCATTGTCTATACTTCTAGTTTACCGTTAGTCAAGGGTAAACTAGAGTCATCTAAGCAAATACAGTTATGAGCGTTAAGGGCGTGTTAAAAGCGGAAGAGATCCCATCGAAATGATCTTAAATTTGTAAGGTTGAAGTGTAAAATCTGGTAAATAAGGCCAAGATAACATAAAGGCTAACAGTGTCGTAGTCAAAGTATATGGAAAGGCATATGAGACGAAGCCAAAAGATTCTAAAGAAACGAAGACCATATCTGAAAAGATTTAGGTGGAATACACTTTAGAGTTGCCCCAAGGAATCTTAACTCTTAATTTCTTGTTATTTCTATTTGTTACTAATTCCTTGTTTAAGTTGCTATTTTTTGCACTGTTACATTTACCATTTGTAGTATTTATTATAAATAATTGCCAGGAGCTATATGACGACACACTCTATTTCAGGTGCGTCGTAGAGAGTGAACAGGCTTGTGTTGAAAGCCAGACTTTTCAAAAAGCTGTACACCCACATGGGACCTGAACGTATAGCCTGTTACACTACCGCAATTCACGACGGCTCTCACGCAGCAACGTTTTATTTCTTGCACTTCACCTACATCAAGAATTTCACACTTTTCTTCAAAGGGAAGGTCATGAAAACGCCAGATATTTTGCCGATTCAATTTTTTGCTAAAACTAGCGTTTTTGTGCCATCTATTATTTGATATACTGAATACTTTGAATCTGTCTCCAAGGCAATAATATGTACAAATTGATCTCCAACAGTTATTGCCTTGGAGACAGGTTGTGGTGTTTAGGAAGAAGCTGCATTTATGGATGAGAAGAGTCAATGAGGATGGTGGTCAATATTATTTCCCTGAATTGCACAAATACGTAGCCTGTAATAAAGTGGAGTTTTGGATATTCATCAAAAATGAATATTCAACTCTGAATTCAGAAGCTGTATGGATTCTCTTTGCGACAACCTATTTATGCGAAGCAGGTTTTCTGCTACAGCTGTAATAGGAAAAAGCAAATATTCAAAAAGCGATGGGGAGGGAGAAATGAGAGTGGAAGTCTCAAATCTTATTCAGCGTTTTGAAATAATGTGTGGTGCTCAGCGAATTCACCCGACACATTAACTTTTATTAAATGTGAGCTTCACATTCCGAAGTTTTTCTTAAGAGTTGTCTTCATTTCCGTACCTGATTTATGCCATTGTACAAGTATTGGTTTGGGAATCCCTGTCCTACATTATTACTTTAATTGTTTGTCTTTACTCGTATATGACGGAATGCAGTTAATGAAAAATATTTGTTATTAACACCGTTTAACTTCAACAAAAATTATTTTGCCATTTAACACTGTTTTAACGAAATCTATTTTATTTTAGGTACCAGGCTATTATCAAGTTTTATGCTCTGCTGGGGAAAATATTAAGGATGTGCCATTATGCAGTGAAATAGCCGAGTGAGGTGAACCACAGCAGAATATCTCCAATTAATAATGTCGTATTAGTGTGTTATTCCATGTGACAATAAATTTTGAAATATTTTAAACTCGTTTATATTTATTATCCAAACGACCCACCCCTACAGGATTGTGAAGTAAATTCAATTAGAATAAAAGCAGTTTGAACATCAACTACCAAAGGTGAATCTGTTGAAGGATGGTGTCCTGACTTGCGGACTCGACATGCCTAGTTTTGATTCGGATTGTATCAGAAGCATAAAACTGTAAATCTAATTTGTGTTGGTACGATTCGATGTGCATTTCATTAAATAAAATAGATCGTGTATTTTCTAACTTTGCAACTACGGTCGAATCATGGATCTTAGATGTTTTTTTAAATGTAAACTTGGAACAGCTTTTCTTTACAATTACTTCCTTTTGGTGTAATGTAATTCACTAATATTCAATAGTTTTCATGATCATTACTATACGAATTTTGTAAATACTTATGTATGTTGCTTTACTATAAGAAAATGTGATTTCATTTGTGTTAATCTGGTACGTAGACTTTCATGGTCGTGATCCATACTATCTGCTTCTGGGCTTCCGGGCTGGAACAGCGTCACTGCTATAAATGCCGACGTTTCGTATCCACTCATATGGGACATCATGTTGTCTGCAGTTATACCAGTGACGCGGTTCCAGCCCGAAAGCCCAGAAGAAGATAGTTTGATTTGTGTTACTTTGATATGCATTGCCCTTTCCTGAAACGTAAACTCGAGTCCGTGTAAGACATTAGAGTATCTTATTTACAAAGTTCGAATTACATTTGCTTTCGAAAGGCGAAGTATGATGTTCAAATTTACGAGGACGGATCTATAATTAAAGAGTTTAGAGAAGAGAGTATAAATCTTTGGGCGAAAGAATTATTTTATTCTTTAAATGTATTTTCATTACATTATTTGTAATCTGTAGATTCTCTTTCATATAAATTTAAAAAATATACATAATACCAATTGAAAAAAAGTTGACTAAAGTTCTCGATAATTTATATTTGAAGAAAAGGTCATTCGCAATGATGTATGTAGTCTTTTCGAAACCGTTTTATTTAGTGCATAGATAAAAGTCAGGTAATAAATAGAGACGTCATTACGCTTGGAAATTTTTGTGGAATATAAGTAGTAATGTCCTTTACAAGATGATAGTCGTCCTGTAGCAAGAGCTCTTCTGATTCTTTGTCTGGCAGGGAATCACTTCGTTTGATGATTTTCTTCATAAACTGGTCTTTGTCTAACTCGGTAATGCTCAGTTTACATATGTTCTAGTACATTTGATCCATCCATATTACCTTAGTCTTCGCTTTAGTTACCACCGCAGTCTTTTTGCCTTTGTAATCTTCATTATATCTTATTCATCCAAGCCTTCTGTGATTTCGTGGTTTATTAGGTTTCTGTACTCTGACTCAATTTTCCGTAGTTCAAACATACTCTAAATCTTTTTTTCAAAGATTTGCAATATTTCTTTTGCTTTCTTTAGTTCATTTTTCTCAGTTTTGAAATGTCTATTTAATGGAATTGTTTTTTAGACATCGCCTGATCATAACTCAGACTTTCTAGTTCTTCGAAATTTCTTAAAACATTTAGTTTAATAATCAATTCTTTCATAATTACTTGATTTATGATCTGCTTCATAGAAAACTGGAAACGGCATCTCTTGCAATATATAGATATCGCCTTCTACTTCAGCAACTAAAAGAATTTCCATATTTTAAACTGGAGATATAGAATAGCGACGCTTTGTTGGCGACTTAGTTATTGATTGAGAAGCATACGTCTTTTGGTGGAAGTTCAATATAAATATCTCATTACCAGAAACATTGGCGTTATCGCGGTAATATAAGGATTTCATTTCGCACTTTTAACAGTTTATATTGTTTTGCTTATCTCTAGTTCTTGAGTACCTTCTGCCCAAATTCTGACGGTCCAATTATCATCGCATATAAGGAAAACTTTATCACTAAAAGAAGAAAAATTATTTTGGTAGATGAGACTTCCATGTCCTAGAAACAAGTTCGAGTATTGGTGATAGTAATTTTTTGAAACCTTGTGCACAACTTCTTTTACAGTTCCAACATAGTACATATTAGAATCTAGAGAATGATGTCTGAATACTAAAATTCTTGAGTGTCTTGCCATTGGAATATCGGGAACAATATACTCATTGATTACTTCAAAGGCCTTCAATTTGCTTTTGGTCTTAGAAACTTTCATTAAGTGAAAACAAAATACTAGTTGAACTTTGAAGATTAAACCTACTAATCGTGCTACCTAGAGTAGTGGTCATAAAAAATTTCATTACCTTTCTATCAGGTGGCGCAAAAATAACCTTCCGATGTTTTTTGGCTGTAATTTAAAAAAAAAATGAAAAACTTTGATTCTTCTTGTGGATTATTTTGATTTGGTCTTTTAATTTTTTTACATCAAATCGAGAATATGATGTCATGTAAATGGCCGCCGCCACAGTTGATTGTCATTTTAGCCCTTTTTATGGCATTTTTCATCACTTTGGCCAAAACTTCCGGCGATAGGTCCTCACATTCTTGATGGATATTGTCTTTAAGAGCTGCAAGAGTCTGAGGCTTGTTGATATAAACCCGCGACTTCAAAAAGCCCCACAAAAAGAAGTCTGCAGCGGTCAAATCAGGCGATCTTGCTGGCCAGTGCAAATCGCCAAAACGGGAGATTAGGCGCCCGGGAAATGTATCCTTCAGCATACCGGTTGTGGCACGTGCAGTGTGTGCCATTGCACCGTGCTGTTGGAACCACATGTTTTCCAATCCCAATTCATCACCTTGCGGCAAAAAGAACTCGTTGATAATTGCTCTGTAGCGCTCACCATTCACAGTAACCGTTTGGCCCGCGACGTCTTCGAAGAAAAAAGGTCCGATGACTCCTCCAGCGAAAACAGCACACCATACAGTGACTTTGAGCGGGTGTAATGGCTCTTCGTGGGTTACACGCGGATTTTCAGTGCCCCAGAATCGTAAATTTTGCTTATTTACGTACCCGCTAAGATGGAAATGGGCCTCATCACTCATGATTATTTTTGATGAAAAATCATCTTCCTCTTGGTGGTGATTAAGGATGGCTTGAGCGTATGTTAGACGCGATTGGCGGTCAGCAGCTAACAGCTGATGCACCGTCATCTTCAAATCTTGTACCAAAATTCGCTGTAAAGACCGTCGACTGATACCCATTTGCGTGGCACGTCGTCTGGTCGATATCGACGGCGCTTCCATGACATCCTCGGCTACAGCAGCAATATTCTCTGCAGAACGGCTACTCCGGGATCTGCCACGCCTGGCAGCATCTCGTGTTGTGCCAGTCTCTTCGAGGCGAGCGGCTAAACGTCGCAGTGTTTCACCAGTAGGCGTTGGACGGCCAGGAAATCTGCGACGAAATTCACGTTGTGCCAAAGTCACCGACCGATTATTGGTCAAATAAATAGTCACCAATATTCCGCGTTCTGGAGCAGTGTAGCGTAACATTGTTTGTTAACGTGTATTTCGCATGTGTTTACTACACAAATGTCAAAACAGAACAGACATTAGGGGCCAATCGCAAAATTTATAGCATTTTCTGATAGGAGGATTACTTTTGCGCCACCCGTTACTTGTCAAATTGGTTTAAATAGAGGTCTATCTTCTCTGCTAGAGATACCTAGAGAAGCAACTTTATATATTTTTAATTTGGTCTTTCTAATGGTATTTCTGTTTTGGTAATTTTGACTTTCACCACAAAGTTTTGTTACAAGATTAAATACGTTTTTTGATCTCTACATCTTTTGTCTTTCCGGTTTGTTTTAGCTTCTAGATAATTGATCTGTATATGTTTTGGGATAAGTATAGCCTAGTAAATATGTTGAGAAGTGTAACAGACACATACAACAAGTCAGAAATACCAAAAACAAAGTCCATTGCCCAACCCGATTAAGTCTACCGGAACGACCTCGGAAAAAGTACAGTTTTATTTTCGCAGGAATTTACGGCTTTCCTATTTAAAAAATACAAGTACAAACGGAACGGAAATTCACTAAAAAAGTCGATATGAACTAAAATTGTAAACATTGTCGCATTGGTTTCGGCGAAATCTGTATCCGTAAAAGGTTAGTTCCAGGAAGTGTAAATAGAATGAGAGATTAATTTGTTGTTTGGCATCAGAGGACATTGATAGATTCACACACTAATACATAATAATAAACACACTTATGAACGCGAGCAAGTACATTAGATTGACACGATGACAATAAATCAAAATTGCCCACCACTTATTTTCTTATGTCTTCTTATTAAGCGGTTAGTTATTACCTATTTAACATTCTTGGTGTGAAGATACGCGATTATTTTTAAGAAGTGCTATGATTTGTGAGTATTTAATATTATTTATACAAATTGCATTTTTAAATTAATTACTACTCCTTTACCTAACGTTTATACAATAGATTTAAATTTAGGATGCTTCAATTAATATATCAAAACACATATTTTGTCCAATCTGAAAATATTCATTCAACCATAACAATTTGGATATCTGTCATTTACAATACTTTATAATCATAATAAAACATTTGCATGATTGCAAAGACTATATAATATACTTGATTGGGTTGTCACGTATATGTATGACGCTAGTAACGAGAAGGTTAAGTAATGAATTTGTAGGCTTCTGCGGTCGTTGTCGATAGGTTTTCTAGCCTTCCGGGCTGGAACTGAGTCTCTTGACTTGGCAATGCTTCATCCGTCATCGTTTTCGTAAATGACATCCTGAGAGCTACTGTTGGTATTGTAGCAGCTGCATTCCAGTTTCGGTATAGTAACGACAGGACATCCCTTGCAAAAGTGGACGAAACGTCAGCAAGTCTAGCACCACTATCAGGGACACAGTTCCAGAGCAAAAATTTGCAAGAAACAATTTTTAATTTCGAACAAGTAGATTCTGGAGAGTTCTTTTAATTATATAATCTTACTTTGTTTTAGGTTTTCCAAGAATTGGCGGCATCTTTATACTAATATATTTTTTGCCTATTACCTTTGTCAATTGCGATGTATTATTGGAGTCGGATATCTTTTCAATTTCGTTCAACGAATATACAAGGACTTTAACAGTGACATGCCCGTTTGGATTTTTGGACAAAGATATCACAGAACTTCAATTAAATAACATTGGCTATATAAAAAAATTCGAAAGTATCAATTGTGACTTAGGAAGTTCACTACCCCATATCTTTTCAAATTTGAATATTACAGGTAAGTTAAACTTATAGAAATCTCGTAAAGCTTGGACGAACTAGCATTTAATATTTCTCTCCTTATTAATGAAGACTTAGATCGAATGCGTTTATGAATTTAACATTTAACTCATTGGTGCTAGCGCGTGGTTTTTACTTTCCCAATATTTGATTTAAAAAATTAAATATTTTTGGTCGCTGAGAAAGTGTTTAGAAAACGTGGGACACAAAAATAGATTTCTCGGTATAAATAGGTTTATTGTTCTTACAAGTAGCCATATTTAAGATGTTTATACTTCCGTCAGCCACTGAGATAATTCTGAAGCATTTTGCACTCGAAAGTGGGAGTTCCAGAAACGTGTTACGTAAATATATCGGTTGACCTTTCAAATGCTCAAAAATATTTTTCATCCATTTTTTTGGTCAAGAAACAAAAGGACAACTCGAGGCGATAAATTAAGAGACATTCACTCCATATTTTTCACCTTCGAATATTAGTTTGTTTGTCTTTGCCGTGTAAAAGCTCATATTGGCATGACGAAAGATGACATGGCATATAAATTTTAGTATACCGCTCAGCATTAACTGTCTTTAAATCCTTTTCCGCTACAAAAAACTTTTTATATCCTTCTAGAAGGTGAATTTTATCATTCAATATCCTTGGTTTTCTTCTATTTCTTACGGTCTTTGGCTAGTCTCTTCATTTCATTCGATATATTTCTACCTCTTATTCTCTAGTTCTTCTATTCTCTCATTCAAGATTGTCCTGGGTCTTCCTTTTCTACTTCTCTCCGTTATTATTTTGACTACTGCGTTTTCGGCTAATTTAATTACGTGTCCAAATCATTTTAGTTGTTTTGTCATAACCTTACTTTTTGATAATTGTATATTATATATAGTAATAATGCTTCATTTCATTCGGTTTCAATTTCGTTTTCTCTGCTATCCTTCTCAAAAACTTCATTACTACAGCGATGATTTCATTTCTTTCACATTTCCTTTACAACACCCAGGATTCGATGACATATGCTAATATAGATAGCTATTGTATGAGGGTAGATAACTCGTTAATGAACCTAGACAAGAAAACAAAAACAAACTATTTGGAAAAGAATAATAATAAATTTTTTAAAGTATTCTACTTGTAATGCATTACATTTAGTTTACAGATGTTCGAGTCTTTTAACTCCTTCAAAAAAGTAATCTTTATCAAATTGTTCGAAATATGGGTTGGTTTCAGAAATTATCCCTCCATTTGACCAAAATTTCTTGCTATTGAGCTAAATTCTCGGGTTGCGAAAAGGTGAAAGGCCAACTCTGTCGAATAACCTGGATATATAGGTAGTTCGAAATGTTCTTGAAAGTTTGCTATTAAAACAGTTGAAATGTGTATCCGTGCATTATCCTGAAGAAAAACCATTCGTTTCTTCGTTAATTGGGGTCTTTTGTACTGTTACATCCTTCTGTTAATTTAAAAGGGACGCATATTATTCGCCTGTTAATGTCTTATCTTTCGTAGTTCCAAAAGCCAGTAGCAATAATCTTTCCGGCTGGACTTACGAGTTTTCCTTTCTTTAGAGCACGCGCGCCAACTCAATTCATTGTTTTAATTGTTGCTTTATTTTGCCCAGCTTTGATTTAATCGCTTGTTTTATTGTTAAAATAAGGAGTTACTCACTGTTAAGTTTCTATTATAATAACAAGCGTCTTTGTAACTGGAATGAACTGAAACTGTCTCAGTTATAGTTTGAGGGATTGTCAAGTTCAAAACAAATAAAAATTTGTACTAGTGCAGCCCTTTTTCATCATTCACACTACTTAACGAATTTCAAATCTTTCTTCCCATCTAGTGGTTCAACACGTACTAATACTGCTCTGCTCGTGCCTTTTCCCTAAGCATAATACTGTGCTGCCATCTTGTGATCAAGTTTTTCAACTGCGTAATACATCGAAGTAAAGATTAAAGCGTGTATAGTTATTCGTTTCATAATTACTTTGACGTGACAAAGAAATTGGAAAAATATGAAAAACGTTTATTTTACAACCATTTTTTTGAAATATCTTTAAAACCTTACGTGACAAGGCATTTGATAAGAAAATGTTTATTTCAAACCAGATGAAAAATGTCTGTTGAGTAGAGTAATTATAGATCCGTCCTAAATATTTAATTTTGTCATTTTGTCTATGCTTTAACGTTTCACTAATCTACATAAGGCAGATCAACTAAAATTGATGAACGAGAAAATCAGCAAAAATATAAATAAGTGAATAAACCTACTGACACCATACGCGATTCAACACGTTCTGATACTGCTCTGTTCGTTTTTTTCCTAAGCATAATATTGTGCCGCCATCTTGTGATCAAGTTTTCAACTATTTAACATGAGAATCGAAAACTGGTATAGTTGTTCACTTCCATCATTATCTCGCAGTGAAAGAAAACTTGGAAGAAATATGAAAAATGTATATTTTAAAACATTTTTTTTGTCTTGAAAACTTTTCGTAATAGGATAAAGTTTGTTTAGATTCTACACGAAAAAATGCACGAACATAAGAAAATCTTTATTTCAAACTAATCGGAAAATAGTTTAGTTACAGATTCGCCCTACTATTGTAAATATTTAATTTTATCATTTTATCTACTTGTCTTGATCTGAAAGTCGCTTTGCTTAAACCATAGTAACCGCTTGATCTTCTTGCGTGGTTTGTTAGGTGCTCTTCTTAGACCGAACGCTAGTACATCAAGATATCATTCGTTAAATCAAGAAAATAACACATATGTATACTAAAATTTTGTTATATAAAGGCTCCACTGTAATCAAATTTAAGTTTAAAAATTAGAAACGGAGATAACATAGTCGACTTGGCAACGATGGTAGATATATTACACATTTATGACATGTATTTAATAATTTCTTGATCGTTGTATAAAAACTTATTTTCTTATTTTTTCATCTTATCGTTTTAGGTACAAAAACTTTGGATTTAGAACTTTTTTCAAAGAGTATTATTGTACTAAGAAAAGAACAATTTGAAAATGAATTTATTTTGGGAGCGGAGGAACTAAATTTAAACAATGGCAATATACTGAGAATAGAAGAGTTTACATTTCACCAGTTTAGTAACCTTAAGAGGTTGGATCTTGCTGAGAATGAGTTAACAGGACTTCCGCAACACTTCAGCATTCCATCTCTGGTAGAATTAAATTTGTTTAAGAATAAACTGAAAAATCTCAGTGAAGCACAATTTGCTGAATTCTCCAATTTAGAAAAGATAAACTTAAACAATAATTTTCTAATTGACTTACAAGAAAATCTATTTCATCCGCTTCGTAGTCTTCAAATTGCATTTTTAGCACACAACCGATTCGAAATGTTACCTAAAGGATTTTTCAGCAATAATAAGAATTTGAGGGAAATATATTTGGATAATGGATTTCTTTATAGTTTCGAGGAAGATGCTTTCTTGGGCTTAACGAAATTAGAAAAACTCAACTTAAAGACTAACTATCTAATGACGTTTCCGAAGGAAGTATTTAAAGATCTTACCGGCTTGCTTCATTTAGATTTAAGTATGAATATGATTGAGGAATTACCGGAGACTCTATTTCGAAATTTAAAAAGTCTAAAAGTTTTGGACATCGGCACAAATAAATTAAGGGAATGGTCTAAATACTTCTCTGAAGGTCTAGAAAACTTGGTGGAATTAAATCTGAAACATAACCGACTAACTGAGATCTCTGACGATACTTTCGATGGCTTGGTGAACTTGAAAAAGTTAAATTTAAATTATAATGGTATATATACAATTGGTGAACAAGCATTCGCCCAGATGAATGTTCTAGAGGTACTCGAATTAGGCTATAATAACTTGACTAACACTAATGGAACATCGTTCATTGATGGGTTGACCAGGCTCAAATATTTAAATTTAATCGCTAATAATTACGCTAGTGTACCTCCTAATGTGTCGTCTAAAGTGTACGATTCATTGCACCTATTATATAATAAGATTACTTTTATCGATGTAAGTATATATTTTATCCATGGATTTTTTGCAATAGTCTAGGCACATATGGTTTTAAGTATTTTGTCTTAAGCGTCTTTCTTATTAAAGAATTGAAATCCTAATTAAGTTGCTTTTGCGTATTATAATTGTAATTAAAAGTAGTTATTCAATGTAACTCATGACCTTTCTCTTGTTGAAAAGTCTGCACAGAGACAAGATTTTACAACGTAAACTGCAGTAGTACAAAGGGTCCTAGGAAAGTTTTGCAATACAGCTTTGTTTATTTAATTTTTTCAAAGTAATTTCCTCTATATTCAATACACCTCTCCATCCTCCGAAACCAATCTTTAAAGCAGTTCTGCCAAGTTTCAGTAGGGAGTAAAGCACACTCGTGGTCCCAAGACCGCAGAAGGTCCTCATCATTCTTGATTTTGGCCGCAGGTTCTTCATAGATCCAATGACTTTAGGCAGGCACTGTTCAGTATACCACTTAGCTGTGACTGTCTTCTGTGTGTTCAAAACGACGCGTTCCACAATTCCACTTGATTTGAAAAATACAGCTATTATTTTCTTTTTACAGATCGGGTTTTTCTGACAACTACGGGTGTGTCCTCAACATCAGAGACCCAAACTTTGTTTCGAGCTTTGGCCGGCACATGGTAATAGTACAGCCAAGTCTCGTCACCTGTCACGATGCTGTTCATATACCGATATTGTCCCTTATTAAACTTTTTTAGCATCTCCCGGCACCAAGTCACATGTCGTGTCATCTGCCCTTCAGTCAGTCGATGCGACACCCAGAGAGGACAAAGTTTCTTCACGTGCAAATAATTAGGCAGAACCGAACGAATTGCTGGTGCATTTAGGCCTGAAGTACCCTCTATCTGTTGGTAGGTCACTCGCCTGTCCTCGCCAAGCATTTTCCTCACAGTAGTAACGTTTTCCTCCGTAACTGACGTTCGTGGCCTTTCCGGCCCCTCACCATCCTCCACAGTTAAACTCCCCTTTGGAATTCTCTATACCACCTGAATATCGTTGCGCGATGTGAACAAACATCACCTAGTGCAAGAGTCATTTCTTCGAAGCACTGGTCTATGTTTAAACCACGCACGAAATTATAACGCAGAACTGCCCTTATCTTATTTCGTGACCACGATGCCATCGCAAGCACTTTAACACTCTCGCTGCTAATGAATAACTAAGCCCATCAACATGGCGCGGCAGCTACTATGCACGTATGAACATGTCTCAACATACAGCAACAAACAGCTTCCTACGATTCATTGTTGCGTCATATTGCAAAACTTTCCTAGTACCCTTTGTATAGCTGAACCGTGTGTTCAGTTCTTATATCCCCGCGTAGGTTTTTGAAAAATTTGGGGCTGAGTGGCCTAGTTTTTATATAGTCTGCTACATCTACGACACGTTCTTGTACCAAGTTCAATTGAGAGTTCATCGACTTTGATGCAAGTGCATCCCTATGAATGATATGAAAGGTCCACATAGTATTCTGTACTTTGCTGCAAATAAGAGCTTGCAATCCTCGATAACGACATTGATTGAACTCTACCAGTACACATGCTGATATTCTTTTCTTTATCTTAGTTAGGGGCATACTCTCGGGCACTAGAATTTTTAAACAGAGCACCTACTACTATCTCACTTTATTGCTTACTTCTACACAAGTAAAGTCAGAATTCTGATAGTTATCATCGTATGTATTTACTATATTTTCGTTTCTTTGCTACCACACCACTTATCTATTTCCATACGACTTTAGGAAAACATAAAGCGAAATACTGAAACAAACAGGGCATTCCTCTGTTAGCGGGTGTCTTAAAATCATTTACTCTTCTTCTCAGACGTTTACTCTTCGATTGTTGTGGTGCTGTATTTAGTCTACCCACCTCATCTACCAAGAACTTTCGCAAAACTTCTAGAATATCCGAACAGTATGCTATGTAAGTTTATTAGAAAATTCTATAGACCTCGCGAATGTTCTATATTTTCCTAGAATATTCTATCTGCTTCGAGAATTCCATATCTTTCTGGAAATTACTTCAAGCTATGGGAGCGATGTAGTTTAAACGTTTCGGACAGTTTCAATAGCTTCGAAATCCTTTCAAAATGTTTATTCTAGAATATTCCAGATCGCTATGTTTGCTTATGCTCACAGGAGTTCTTCCCGGAGCCTCTCCCTACGATGCCCCGATGCGTGGCGGCATAGTCTTACGGGTACCTCTGACGTACATCATTACAAAGATCCTTCAAACTTTTAACCTCGTTTCATCGTTTACACCGTATTTTCGTGTCCTTTTGGTACCTCCAGTGCCAAACAAACGGACCTTATTTAAAAAATAATCCTTGTAGCTTAAAAAACTAATCATTAATTTTAATCTAATACATCTTAAAACTATATGTCTATCTAGTAAGTCTGTCTGATATCTTTTCTTCTAATTATTATGAACATTCGATTCGCGCAGTGTGTATTGCTTTGTATACACCTCGTACAGGCTCAAACGGTTTGGTACTCTTTAATCTTTGGACGTGTTGTGGATTACCAAGCAGCAGAAGAGTTTCTGAATTCATATGAAGATGAAGCTTGACTTTATTCGTGCCTGTATAACTTTTGATTACTTCTTTGACCATTTGAACTCTAAAGGTCGTGATGATAATCGGTATTTTGTTCTAGAAGGTCTCAGTATATTACTAATACTGACTGAGCCCCAAAGCTGAATACAATATTTTGTTTAAAAAAGATCATTTTATCTATTTAGTTCATTTATTTGAGAAAATTCACTTTGTATCTACTTGCACAATTTTTTAGCTGTGCCTATCTTATGAAAATGCTTAATTTACTTGAAAATACTCAAAATGATCGACTAAGATTTTCTTTCACTATAAATCAATATTTTGGTTCTACTGCGAGACTCATTTGTAATAGCCAGTTTCAACAATAGAGTAATAAATTTTATATTACCTCAGGTTACCATGAAACTTATCCCAGTCCTACGATTTTAGATTTATTCTGGTCATTATATCTCTCTAGAGTTTCTACGATGACTTGCCTATTCCTGCTGAATTTGCCCTGCTTGGGCAGAATTTGTACTTTAGTTCTAGATATTCCATATTACTTAGCTGATTGGAACTACTCGTACATCTTATCCACTTCCTCTGCTGTATTGACCCACATAGATGTATGTATGTATCTTAATCTGTATAGATGAGCCTGCCTTTCTAGGTTGTTTTCCAAAGAAGTGTTTGTGCCTCGCAGCTATAGAACTTCCCACAAATTTTTTTGCCTTTTATTTTGTTTTGGAATTTGCCAGGTATCTGTTCCACATCCTTACCATGAGCAGCTAAAGAAGTAATTATTCGATAAAACATAGAAAATAAGAGTTGGTATAGCAATAATCATTTCAAACATGTTACATTAGATTATGAGCGTTATACGGGGAAAATTCCCGAACAACACGATTTCTTATAGCGCGTTACGTATTAACTGCGTTATACAGGAGTCGACTGTACTTTTATGCCTATAAGAAACATATAATACAACTAATTCACTAACATCTTTCAATTTTTAGGTTTCTGATTTATTAACAACCTCCATCGTTGACACAGATGACAATGAGATAGAAGTGATCAAAATGCACGAAATTGAACCCAAGGAGGAAGTAAACAGTACCGTTATATATGCGGGGAAGAAGATCAGATGCGATTGTGGAATTTACAACGTAATACGATACTTGGATTACAAGTACAGGTATCAGATTGATGGAGGCGTCCACTTTGCGTACATGGCTTGTGGCAGCCCTGAAGAACTTAAAGATATGTGGATTGGTGACTTGAGGATAGAAGAATTTACATGCGATCCATCAAATCTCTATATTTGTCCTACAAAATGCAGTTGCAAAGTTGCCCCCAGATGGAGAACTTTTGTAATAGACTGTAGCAATACGAACCTACAAGTTCTTCCATTGCTTCCACTTTTCACTTCCAAAATTTACAATAATCAAGAGGCTGGGGTGACGTTCGAAATTAATACGTTGTATCTCCACTTAGAGAACAATGGTTTAACAAGATTTTCGAGTCAGAACGCGCATTATGGTAATATTAGTGGCCTCTTCTTGTCCAACAATAATATCAGCGTTATCGATTGGTTGCCTTCCAATTTAGAAGTCCTGGCATTGGATAATAACAAATTAGTCACCTTAAGTCCAGATATTATATATGTTTTGATAAATTCACCAAGTCTTACACAAATTACGCTAAGTGGTAACTTATGGGAATGCGACTGCAAATGGATGAATTTCATAAAAGGAATTAAGGATGTCATACAGGTAAACTGGTTGATGAACAAGTAAAGGGTGTTTCAAATTTTGCGGTTTTTTAAAGAATAAATAAAACACATAATTCGAATTCACTTTCAAAAACGTTATGACGTTTATATGCGAAAAATAATATCAGCCAAATGGCCTCCTCTTGCAGCTCCACAGTCGTCCACTCTTTTGTAAAAATTTTCAATGACATTTTGACATAATTGAGGTTCTATCTCATCAAAGACACGAATAATTTCATCTTCCAATGCAGGAATTGATTGTGGATTGTTTTTATAAACCGAACTTTTACATAACCCCAAAGAAAATAGTATAACGGTGTCAAATCACATGATTTTGGTGGTCAATTAACATCACCGTTTCTTGAGATTACACGTCCAGGAAATTTTCTCTCAATAAATCAATTGATTCCTGTAAATAGGGTGTAGTGCCATCCTGTTGAAACCACATATCCTCCGAATCAATATTCATTAATTCAGGCCACAAAAATGCGGTTATCGTCCGACGATATCGATATCGACAGTTACAGCTTCACTAGCAGCATTTTTAAAGGTCAGTCATCAAACAGTAACTCGTTTAAGATGCATAGGTTTCTCATGAATAATTCGTGGATTTTCCTCACCTCAGATAAGGCAATTTTATTTATTGACAAAGCCACCAAGTTCAAAATGTGCCACATCGAAAAATATTTTTTTTTTGAGAAAAATTAGCTGGTTGTTCATTGATGAAATTGACAAATGAACGACGTTTTAAATGATCTAATGGCTTCAGTTCCTGTGTTATTTGAACCTTATATGCCTTAAGAGCTAAATCCTTATGTAAAATACGCCATATTGTTGATTCACTAAGTTCAAGTTGTTGTGAACGTCGTCTAATGGACATTTCAGGATTTTCAGCAACACTTTCACGAACCAAAACAATATTTTCTCGTGAATGACCACTGCGACTGTATTTTTCACTTTTTTGATCTTCCACGGAACCGGTCTTTTGAAATTTTTTAATAATTCGACCAATATTGCTTTCAGATGGACGATCATGTAAACCATAAAATTCACGTAATTTTCTAAAAACTCTTTTCACAGAATGTTGATTTTCATAAAGTAATTCAACTATTTGAACGCGTTGTTGTACCGTGTACGAAGCCATTTTTATAAATGTCGTACATCACGCTTTTTAAATGCACACCTAGACAAATTCAATGCGCCATCTATATTTTAACCGCGCAATTTGAAACACCCTTTACAATTAAATTAATTCCCTACAATTAGGTTTTGTGTCAAATGTATATTTTAACCATAATTTTTTTCGGACCTAATACAAAGAAAAATCCAGTTCGAACTAGAAAAAATTAAATAATAGTTTTGTATAGGCCTTCACGGATGTAGTCTATTGTGGATAGGCTACTCAGAAGATAGATATATATATATATATATATATAATAATTTTTCCTTGATGTTTCATTGACTAAAAGATTATGCTCTACAAGACTGTCAAAGCCAACGAACGAAATTCCGAGATTAATCTTGACAACACTTCTCAGGCAGGAGAACACACTAAGGTTGGTGACGAAAAAATAAAAGCGTTGTTCGAATTAAACCCATTGCACGCACCGCAAGTGATTTTAGAAACGTTTGAACGTCATTCAAAGATTCAGAGATACGTGAAAGAACGGATACGTCAGCAAGCTTGATGCTTCAGTTCATTATAAAGATCAATTGACGGTGCGAATGAACGTCTGCTCTGTTTTCTTTAAATCTGAGGAAAACAAGTGGTACATATTTCGAGTCCACATTTTTCCTAAAAACTTACTACACACAATAATGCTACGAACATCGTCATTTATTGACAAAGTTACATCCCCGAGTAATGAGTTTTTTTTTAGAGTTTAAAACGTCGGCTCTATCCATGCATCCCATCGAATGATGAGGGAATTGGAGGCAATTGAAGAGATGGAAGAGGTGGATATTTTCACTCATGTAATATGTAGAGATATTCTTTAAACAAAAAGTAAATTCGTTTCTAATATATTTACACAGGCAATTGAAAAGATGAGCAATACTACTAATATGAAGTCCACTAAGATTCCATTCTTTTAGTAATCCACTTGCTTTGAGTATATAAGCAGCAGAACCACTTTTGAGTAGTAAAACGTTTACGAAATTTAATATAAGATTATGAAAAACGCTTACGTCGAATTCACTAACTTTAGCATTTACTTTGCTATCTATTTCACGAAGTATTCAAGAATATTTTGTATCACTTATTAAGGAATCTAGTCTAGAAATGTTCTTAATGTATTCCACACAGGCAATTCAAGATATGGGTAATACTTGCAATATGAAGTACAGTCAGTCACAAAAGTGTTCGTACATACACTTCATGAATGTTGAATATAATTAAATATGAATATTCGGCTATTATAAAGCATATTTACTTCCGTTCACCAACGTCAGAAAGCTCCAAAAGTCTCTAATAATAATATAGAAACTGTTATTAATTACAACTACAAAAAATTTGTTGCAGTTATGTATGATGACATTAATTTTAGAAGTGATGAATAGAATCCAATGTGCTCCAACTTTGAAAAAAGAATTCATAGCCCATGAAATCAAAAGTCTTTGAAAAGTCTGTGTAAATGACATCAAGTTGTTGGCGAGAATCCAGTGCCAATGGTAAAAGCTGCGTAATATTAACCAAATTTGTAGCTGTGAAATTTGTCCGGTATGAATGATTGAATGATTCATAGACATGTATGGGTAGATTAGGTATAATTTTACTAGTCTTTCAAACATTCGAAAATGTCAATGTACGAGAGAACGTTTTTATATTCGCGGAATGAGCGGGTTGTAGAGGGGTGAGTAGGCGCATTGGGGGCGTGGCCTGTGCAGCGACTCATGATTAGTATAAATACGAAGTTTCATTGTTATTAGACAGTTAGTCTTTGAGCTATCGTCAACCAAGTAACATAATCAGGAGTGAAAAGTGAAATATGGAAAAAATCGAATATCGTGCCGTTATAAAGTTCCTTACCAGGCAACGAAAATCAGTCGCGACCATAATGAATGAGATGTCATTGGTTTACGGCGACTCTTGTCCAGGAAAAACCATGGTGTACAAGTGGCATAGTTTATTTAAACAAGGAAGGGAATCCCTTGAAGACGACCCGAGGCCGGGCAGGAGCATTGAGGTGACCACGCCAGCACTTATCCAAAAAGTTGAACAAATTGTACTCGAAGATGCTCGACTAAAGAAGAAACAACTCGCAGAAATGGTTGGAGTATCCGATACAACAATTTTTAAAATCCTACACGATCATCTCGGCATGTCTAAGGTCAGCGCAAGATGGGTGCCGAGAATGCTCACGCCGCCGCAAAAACAACAGCGCGTAGAGTGTTCGCGTGCATTTTTGGACCTCTGTAATGAAGACAAGGATGGTGTATTGAGTGGAATTGTTACTGGAGACGAAACCTGGGTTCATCATTATGAACCTGAGTCCAAACAAGACTCCATGCAGTGGCATAAAAAGGGCACAGCACCTCCCAAGAAATTTAAAGTGTCACAATCAGCTGGGAAACTCATGGCAACGGTATTTTGAGACTCGGAAGGAATATTGTTGATTGATTATAAAGATAAAGGTGTTTCTATAACCGGAGAATATTACGCTTCAATATTAGAGCGACTAAAAGAAGCCATTAAAGAGAAAAGACGGGGAAAATTGACAAAAGGTGTTCTGCTTTTGCACGACAACGCGCCCGTCCACAAGAGCCGCGTTGCGTTAGCTGCCCTGCATAAGGTGGGCTTCGAAATTGTGAATCACCCACCCTACAGCCCAGACCTGGCCCCGAGTGATTATTATCTGTTTCCGAAAATGAAAAAAGAGCTGCGGTGTAAAAAATTTACTGCCGATGATGAAGTCAAGGAGGCAGTTTCGGCGTTTTTTGCAGATAAAGAGAAATCATTTTTTTATGAGGGTATAAATAAATTAATTGAAAGATGTGAAAAATGTATCCGTCTTGCAGGTGAATATATTGAAAAAGAAAAATAATTTGGTTTTTTTATTTCCACCCCTTGTCCCCCATTCCGCGAATATAAAAACGCTCCCTCGTATGTTACACCATTCTAAAGTATTAGAAAGTCTCAACAGCACAAAGTATTGAGGGAGAACTAGCTGTTCATCTTTTGGGTGACAGTAAAAGCACTTTCATCGTCTTGAGAGAGATGGAAGTTCAGTTCTCTCTCATTACTTTGTTTTTTGTTATTATTTTTTCGATCATGAATCGTACTGGGCGCGTAAAACTGTTGACGAAGTCATACAACTTGACAAGTTTTGATAATAAATAAAAGTGTCAGCTTGGTGATTACTTTGTCCAGCATTAATTACCTCGTAATAATTATTTTTGTGTAAAAAGTCTTTGTAACGTTTCATACGCATTAATAAATGTTATCTGTTAATAATAGTAAACGTTTGTTTTTTAGATAGTGGACTATGATGAGATACAATGTTCCGATGGTACATATCTGAAGAATTTAAAAATAGCGTGCAAAAAATAATTGAAAAATTCTAAAACGAATATGTAAGCCATGTATGGAACCCAAATAATTTGCAGTTACAATATTAGTATTAAGTTAAAATGAATAACTTGTAATCGTTAGAATGTTACTATTAATATTATTTTCTAATAAATTTTCCAAACAAATTACAGCGTATTTGTTTCGAAAATACTACGTAGAAGTATATATACAGTTCGAACAAGTACATTTCGTAGACACATACATATTTGCATAAACACTTTGCAGTTGCAGTTTAAAACGTATTAGCTGTAATTCAAAGACACTAACCCATTAGTAGGTCAGAGGTAAGTTATAGGCTTTCCACATTTTCTAATGTTGTCTTGGATTCCTTGGTAGTCGCCATCTTATTCACAAGTACTAAGCTTGACTTACACTACTGATTGTAAGTGTTTGCTCACTCAGAAAATAACAGCAAAATAAGTGAAATACTTACTGGAATATAAAAATTTTATTATATAATTATACATGTTTAGTGGTCAGTGAAATGCATGATTCTAGAAGTCGTTCTCTCGCCGATCTTCGCACAAACGTTCTTTTCTTTGAACCGAATATCTTCAATTTGGATTCATCGGTCCAAGGCACTTTTTTTTTCACTCTTTCAGCATCCGGTCCACCAGTGGTACCGTTTTAGGTTATTTTGCTTGCGAAATAGTTGTCGTACAGCGAGTCTTCTGAACAATTTTTCTTTCTATAAACCAGTTAGACTCACAACGGTGAAAAGCCACCGTTGCGACTCTAACTGGTTTATTCCGATTAATGTTTGTTTTTGCTTCAATCTTGGGTACGGGTTTTCGTATATTTCCTTAACCTAAAAAAACTATAGCTCGATTCTCTGTTGATGTTATTTTTGGTGGACCTGGCCGTTTTTTATTCAATAAACTACTTGCTGATTTTGATAGAGCCTGTGGTTGGTTAACTTAATCACTAAAGGTTGATATATAACCCCTTTCCACATTAATTTTCGTAATTCTGTATACGTATTTCGACAACTAAGTTGTCATCCTCAGCAGATAATTAAGCAGTGTCGCACCTGAACAACTACGGCAAGAAAACCCAGTACGAAAAAACTAATTCCGCACACGATCTGTACCGTTGAAAGCCGAAACGCACACTCTGAGTGTTGGCGGTACAGATAGTGTGCGGAATTTGGTTTTCGTATGGGTATTTTTGCCGTAGTTTTCCAGGTGCGAGGCTGTTTAATTATCTGCTGATGATGACAGCTTAGTTGTCGAAATACGTATACAGAACATGAAAATTAATGTGGGAGGTAGTTATATATCAACGTTCAGTGATTAAGTTAATTAACCACAGGCTCCACCAAAATTACCAGTCATATTAAGATTGAATAAAATGTTAAAGGAACGAGAATTCCCATCTAATTTATATTAAACAGATTTAGATACCAATACAATGCAGAAAAAAACGACAAATAATTTTGCTTAACGTCTTTTATTATGGAAAAATTCACATTACAACATGAAATTAGTTTTACATTCGATCATATTCGATAAGTAAAATAAAAGACATAATTTCAAATTATCTGGCAGTCGTACAATAACGATAATATCACAGAATACCCTCATATATTCTTATTCATACCATTATCCTGTATGTACATGTATTAAACAATAAATGTCTTGGTTGATTTTTCATATTTGAGCGAACCGAGTCATTACAATAACCATACGAAACTGATTTAATAATTTAATATATTTTATCCGTTAAGGAAAGATAGAATTTAAAGTATTTCTTTTCGGTAAATATTGACGGATAATATCGTAAAATTTATTTTTAATTTTACAATGGAATTTGGCTTATGGACTCACTACAAACGTTACATCGACAGGTGTATTTCGTTTCATCTTTGCGTTCATCTACTTGTACTTCGTTTACAAAAATACTTTCATATTTGTTTCGTATTATTCATTAATAATATTAAAACTAAGCAAGAAAGTAATTGACAAAACAAAATTTCTATTACCCACAAGAACATGCAGATATTCTTCTGACTGTCGACAGACGAAAAACTTGATTTAAATGTCTCATGTAAACCGCAGTCGAGAATCGAGCAAGGAAGATGCCAGAAGCTTGGTGGGAAGCAATCTTATATTCAAATACGATACAGAGAAAGGAAAACCGTTGGTAAAAAAATGAAGGAAGCCATTTTAGAAAAAATGAAAATTATAACCTTGGACGGAAACAAGATCTCTTCACTTTAAGACAACCTCGACCAAAGCTAACAAGAAGGAAAAAGAATTACTTTTTTAAGAAAATAATTATAACCTCGGTCGATATCTAGAAGAGTTACCTCCTACAAAAGTCATTGGATAGTCACTCTGATAGACTACTATCAAATTCAACAAAGATCAAGAATGAGGTTTGTTGACTAAATTGAATGCATTGAGTGTTTCGAAGACATCAGCTTTTCATCTATTATATTTTGCGAGCTGGCGTCTATTTTTCATAGAAGAGATGTTCCTTTGAAAAATAGACGCCAGCTGGGCAAAGAGTAATAGAGAAAAAGCAGATGTCTTTGCAGAAAAACTCAGTGCGAATAGTTTAATCTATAATAGAAATCATGATCTAGCGAATCAAAAGTCTTAGCAAAATATATATAGATTATGCCTACTTATGAACGACCAAAAGCTTCAGCAATATATTGAGTTATCTCTGTCAAGTTAGTAATGGTTAATTTAGCAAACAACAAAACTAATATACAATATATATTGGCGATCCAACAACATGGACTTATTCGTATACAAAATTTTGGCATTGTATCAAAGAATGCTGACCTGTGCTGATAATTAATATAAATATTCGAAGGAATTCCTTTTGTAAAAATAGGAAGATATTTCCAAAAACAAATTGAAGACATAACGAAGAGGATTGTGCAAAACTGGTGCACAATCTCATGTAAAAAGATGCAGTTTTTCATCTCCAGTTGTTATCGTCTTAACTCGTCTTATTTTCTGAAATATTTTGGTAGTTTCAAACGGTAAAACTCAAATATTACAGTCAGATCTATTACAATCGACAGAAATTGGCATTATCATGAAGTCGTTATGCAAATCTAATAGAATATTAGAAAATACATCAGAGGAAGTATCAATGATGGCCTGA
Source organism: Dermolepida albohirtum (assembly GCA_031893035.1). Lineage (NCBI taxonomy): Eukaryota > Metazoa > Arthropoda > Insecta > Coleoptera > Scarabaeidae > Dermolepida > Dermolepida albohirtum. Next base: position 141,152 of record JAVIWB010002210.1, on the reverse strand, counting down.
GGTGAAATAACTTTCAATAAATTATATTCGATGCTTTAATAATAAATAAAATAGAAAGAAAACAAAAGAATATATTTAAAACGTTAAGTCTCACTATGTTCTAAATGTTAGAAAGGAAGAATATCAAAAAATTACAATGTAACAGTACATTTTCTGAATTTGAATTACTTTAAATCAATTTCGCACAAGATATTTCAATATAACTTTCAATCTGAAACAATAATAATAAAAAAATCACTCGTTACAAAAAATATAACTAATCTAAATAATTTTACGAGATGTGTACATTAAAAAGCTATGCCGCATGGGTATTCAAAATCAGTCTGCAAAAAAAATTCGATGTATGTAGTATATATGTGATATATACAAACATAATCTGCTTGGATTTCTACAGGATGGTTATGGAATAATAGACTTCAAGGACAGAAACATTCTCAAGAATTTTCAAACAGCATTATCCGGCAGAATTGCAGAACATACTAATACTACGTAAATAATAAATATCACTGCCACCAATTTAATTTCTTTGGTAAGAGAATGAGTTTTTAATTCATTGATGTATAGAACGTTTACATTTAAACAAGAAAATATGAATATCTGAAACTCGAAAGTTAGTGAGAATAGCTTCTCTAACTTCGACTGATAATATAGTAGTCTTCGGAGCATTGCTATATAATTAATGTTTCGATGTCCACACCATTCTTTAGAAGCCGCTATCAGAATGATTGCCTTCGTTGTAGTCTTTTCTCTGAATAGTATTGTGTATATTACTAGTGTTTTACTGACTATATTTCTCAGTTTATAACCGCCTTCTTGGTTAAAGCGTTGATATTTTTTATCTCGATGAGATACAAGAGAGTTAGTTTCTACGAAAAATGAAGGAAAAGTTCTTAGAGAAGTCATTCAAGTAACAATATATAAAAAAAACAATGAAAATAATCAATCTTATAACAAGTCCTGAAGTAGCTAGTAGTTTCAACAGTTAATCGTTAATTATTACAACAAGTACCGGAACAGCGGAAAAAGATATTATTATTTAAATCCCCTTTAACTATGAAATTAATAAAAAAATAATGTTCGTAGTTTCAATGTTTCAAGCCCTCTTCTCAGTTAAAAAACTTTTTCAAAAAAACTGTATGTACAATATAAAAGCGAAAAAAGTGCATAATGATGTGCAATTGAAAACCCGCCGGGGAATTAATTTAATATCTGCTTCCATAATATAATTTGTGGCAGGTTAGTAGACTCGAATATCATCGTTGCATATGGTCCAATCGTAAAACACATGCCCGGAAGCATGAGATCGTGAATTCGGAACTCGCTGGAGAGTAGTAAATTTTTTCAAAACATTTCTGTGACGTATATAGAATGTAGAAGAGGTAAAAACTAGAGTTTTTCTATTTCGCATCGTAAGAGTGCATTATTATTCGCAATAGGCAATTGTAGAGTATGTCTTCTGGGTGCTGTCATGAAATTTTTAACGACTGATCATACAGTGTGCTTCTTTAACAGATTTCTGACGATTAGTCGATTTTTAGAAACCCCCTAGAAGGTGGTTGTATGACTAGGTAAATATTTGGAACACATAGTACATCCCAGCAATAATAATATTCATTTACAATCGACAATTGCTGCAAAACCTTGCACTCAACCACACGATTAACAATTTATGTTAATTGCATATTCATTTGAGTGGTCTTAAAAAAATGTACAATTACAATTCGGTGTAGTATGCAGGTATGCAGATGCTGCCTTTACTGTTTCATCCTCTATATTAAATTAAGTTTTCATTGGCCTATTTTTTTCTAATCCTTTCCATTACACATCCTGTTTTCAATAAAGAGGTATGCCCGCATTTTTGCTATTATTTATTATATATTGGACGGTTTTATCTAATTTTTGAGTAAATCGCAAAAAAAACACTTTTTAACTTTATTAAAGTATTTTGTTGAATGTTCATAGAATATACCTTCATATATCTAAATCATGATATTTGTAGTTGGTACTTTGTACTTTGTGCTTTCAAATCTTAAGATAGAAGAAGGAATAATATAATATATTTTTGAAGATAATTTGTCATTTTGGTCAAAATCGTTTTTTTTTGCTCTGAGGAATCTAAAGACATACAATTTGATCAATTAACGAAATTTAAGAAGACACGTGCAGGCTTAACTTGTTTCTGCAGTAAATGTAGTATTTTCTAACAGAAGGTTAAACATAGATCCTCCAGTTCTATTATTTCATTAGCAAGCTTAATTTATAAGTACTGTGAACTTTAAAAGCTTGAACACAGTTATGTTGATTCACCATAGCAATTAATACATATAATGGGTATTTTTTTAAGAGCTTGAGAACTTTAAATGATAATACAAGTCAGAAATATTGTTCGAATGAAATTTTCTTTATTACAATCTGGTAGATAATTTCATGGCATTTATTTTTTAAATATGATTTCCGACATACGTCCGCCGCGGCTACGAGTTACATGGTCCACTCGATTTGTCCAATTTTTGACTTCTTCCAATAAATCTGGCCGTATGGTGTCAATGGTGGCTTGAATATTGGCTTCCAATGCTTCAAGAGTTGCTGGTTTGTTGGCAAAAACCAATGACTTAACATAGCTCCATAAAAAGCAATCCAGGCGTTAAATCGCATGAATGAACAGGACCACTTCTGGAAATAAAGTTGTCACTAAATTGATTTTCCAATAAATCGATTATTAAGCGCGCTGTATGGCAAGTTGCGCCATCTTATTGGAACCAAATGTCGTCGATGTTTAGCTGATTAATTTTTGGAAACAAAAATTCAGTTACCATGGCTCGATAACGCTCGCCATTCACCGCAACCGCAGTTCCTTCCTCGTTTCGAAAGAAATAAGGACCGATGATGACGCTAGCGTGTATACCGCACCAAACAGTAAATTTTAATGGATTAACAGCTTGAGGATTGTCTTCACTCCAAATACGACAACTTTGCTTATTGACGAAGCCATTTAACCAGAAATGAGCTTCATCACTAAACACAATTCTTTGATAAAAATGCTCATCTTCGGCCAGTTTCAAATGAGCCCAATCAGCAAAAATGCGAAGCAAACGATGGAAGTTTGGCTTCAATTCTTGCACGAGCTGTATTTTAGGCACGTAAGCCAAGATAATTACATAAAATTTTCCACGTAGTCGAAGGACAAAGGTCAACAAATTGAGAACGACGACGAATCGACATTTCGGCGTCTTCTTCGATACTTCGCGCTACACCAGCAATATTCTCTTTGGTACGCACATTTCTTTATCTTGTTGATTGTTTTGAATCAAGAAGAGTAAAATTAGTGCGAAAACGATCTATAACTGCACAAATTGCCTGTTCACTAGACCGATTATGGTGACCGTAAAATGGACGAAGTGATCTATGAACTTCGCGAACAGATTTATGTTCTTCAAAATAAATTTTCACAATTTGGGAGCGTTGTTCTGGCGTTAAACGATTCATGATGACTTGCCAAGCCTTACTGAACAGAAATGTCAACAGGGTTTGATATTATCAGCTGTCAAACCATAGTTATCGATATCGATAGTTCTCATGCAGCTTAAGAAACGCCCATTATAATAAAACCTTCCGATTGAAACAAATTTCTTTCCTGTTGAAGCTAGCAATCTAGATAAATGGTTCATTTTAATTTTATAATAGCTTTTTTGTAATTATATAACACAAAAGAAAACTAAAAGTACAAAGTGAAACTACTTTATCAATTGGCAATATTAAATTTTTCTTATTTCTTAATCATCGTTTTGTTAAATATTCTTAAACAAGCTTAATGTATGGTTTCTATATCGCTTTACAGTTAAAAGAAATGCTGTAGTTGTGTTGATTTATTTATAATACTTTCTGCAAATATTATAACTGCCATGATTCCATTTAATTATATGTTCATCTAAGATAGGTTAAAACTATACAATATTTTACTTGGATTTTATTTAAATGTAGAAGTAGTAGCATTAAAACAGTAACACAATTTTGAGATTCTTCTGCGTTAGTATTGATATTGTTTAATGTTATCTGGCGTTCAAAATTTCTGATTTAAATTTTAATTATCTCTTTAAAGAACAGTACCTATACCTACCTTAAATCAACAGTTCATAATTATTCAAATAATTTATCGAAATCAACCCAAATAAACATTCAATGTTGGTTTAGTAGATTCAGAATTGACGTACCAGAAGGTAAATTACAAGAGCAATGTAATTTCTGTATATTCTATGATGTCTCTTAAATGAGATACATTTATTGTTTCTCTTTTATATCCTTTGTAAGACTTAACTCCGAAAAATATGTATGTATTTATATACTTATATATTTATATATTTTGGGTGTGTTGTATTGTATCTTTTTAAGCTTTGTACAAATTTTACTGAGTTAAAAGAAAATCAGTTTCCTACTACAAAAATATAAGGGCATACCGTTTTAAGCGTAAGAATATATTGTATATCAAACAAAATTATCCATATACTAAACATAAGATACGACTACTGAGAAATGCAGCTTAGAAATGTAATTCGAGGTCTTAGGTAAAATTAATCTAGCATTACTATCAATAATGCTGTACCAATCAAATACGTAAACTAATATGATTTATTGAAGAAAGATCAATTCAAGTCTCATCTGTTTTTTGGCTCGTTCGCTTGTTTTGCTTATCAAAAATCATACGGTACAATGTCTGCAGCGAAATCTTCTAAAAGGAAAAAGATTTTCGTGACTAGAAACTAAAAGTTTTAAAAAGGATATACAAATGTTAAACAATATTAAAAGGCGTAAGACTTGGGCGTGTACTGTAGATAACCGGGAGACGAACCGATCGCAAATCGAGGATTGGTGTTCTGAAAGAATGACAGACAAAGTTTTGCAAGAAAGAAAAATACAAAAAGGTTAGTGAAGCGCTATAGTATAAAGCTTTAAAACGAAGAAAAAGTATAAAAACGTGTAAATACGAAAGAGCTAGTGAACCGTTATACCTTTAGTTCGTGTAAAAGAAGAAGAAGAAATGATGGAAATTGTGCCAACATCTGAGCAAATGTTGCAGTAAAAGGCATTGAATTGTCGAGGAAGATGGTTCTAATCTTTCAGTGTGAGATGACTCGGTGGAAAAAGAGGTATTAAGTTCGCCGCTTTAATATTTGCTGTGAGAAATTATCTGTTAATTGTTACACAGAACTCTTTGAGCAAAAGTTACACACATGAATTGATACAGTAGGATCGACTGGTTATCAAATCGTTAATTCCGATAAAACTGTCCTTAATTATAAACTCCTTTCAAGTAAAATCCTTCCAGAAACAGAAATATGAACTCCTGATTACAAATAGCAGTAGCAGTAAGGAAATGCCACAACATTTATTTATAGCAATGCTATTGCCAACATAAAGATGCAATTCTATTAATTAATAAATCAAAGAATTCTATCAAAAAGATTTATAAGCAAGTATCGTAAAATATTCAAACCAAAAATGCATGGATGAACTCAGATGTTTTTTAAGGATTGATTTTTTAGTGAGTTTGTCGCAAAGGTGGAAAAATTCTTAGAAGAGATGACCAAAAAGACGCCGTTGTTATTGGAAAATGTCTCCATTCGTCTAAGTGAAGACGAACTTCCAGATGAAGAGTTCAAAAGAAGTCTTAATAATAATCAATCTTGTCAGATTTTAGACCAAACTGGAAACTATTAAGAGAAAGTAGCGTAGATAGCTTTTGCCTTCTTTGATTGACATATGTAGATGACCAAGGATGGAACATGATGAGAAATTGCGCAAGATGGATCATATAGGTTTTTCGTTGAACAATATCGCGAAAATGTTGATACCGGGACAATTGCTAAATCGTGGAGTATTCTATTGGATACTAAATTTTATGGGGAAGAACACTCCTTAAAATGTGATGAAAGTGTTTTTGTTAAAACAAATTTTTAGATGCGAAGATGTGACAGTAAAAAGACGTCAAAAAATGGTTTACCCTAGATCAGGAGTATGTAGTGACTATAACGATACCGTCAATATCATTAACGGCACTGCTAGCAACCCAGAAGAATGTGAAAACAGAAACGATGAGTTTGAAACCAAAATCGCACACAGCGAAACATTTCGCTCTGAAACGGCGCTGAAGTACGTGAAGCAATAAAGAGGTTCAACAAGTTTTGATGTCCTCCTACTTCAGCGATTAGTAGATATGGCAAAGAGAAGACGTAACTCTCGGCACGGAAATAAACAAAATATCACCAGCTTTTTAAGCAAATGCAATCTGTTATTTATTAAATTAGTAACCTTATTGTACGTTCAAATAATTAATATACTGGTGTAAAAATATACTCTGCCAGAAAATATATGTAGGTATTTTATTTCTTTCATTATTATTCGATCTTTTTGCTTCTTTTCGATGTTGAATGATGGGTACTATAATGTATTTATTCGACTGTTTCTTTTTGTTTTAAATTATTCAGTAATATTAGTAATAATATTCTTGTAAAATACACAATCATTCAAGAGTGGTGAATGGTTAAATTCTTACAAATATGTTAGAATTTAATACTTTTCCAAGCTACAAATCCCAGGCTTTCTTTAATAAATGGACATGTAGTAATAAATGCAGACATTTGAGTTGCTCGAATATAATATATATACAAAGGGAAAATTTTATATTTTATCACATGACCAACAATTCATATGATTAATTGGATACATTTTCATTATGTCGCTGCAAGTTAGATATTATTTATTGTGGCGGTCTGAGGGAGGTTTGAAGTAATAAATCTTTTTTTCTCTCTAAATCATAATGATAATAAATCCACTTCTAGTTTCTAATACAATCATGCAAAGGCATTACAATATATAAAGATGGTAATTAAATTTTACAAAATTGTTACTTCTCAAGCAAAACCCATAGATTTGCCTCTCTGTCTGCTTTAGTTTATTTTCGAGCTTTAATTGTAGAGGACACCTTTGATTAGTAGTGCCGTGATAATGGTTGACATAAAAATCGAGCAGCGAATTAACCTAAAATTCCTTGTCAAATTAAAAAAATCGCCAACAGAATGTTTACAAATGTTAAAGGAGGTGTTTGGTGATAATTTTATGTCACGTGCGCGAAAGACAAGACAAAAAATTACGAATGCGCAAAACGAAGTTCAAGACAATGCTGATTTTTTTCCGATATCATGACTGACTGGGTACCTGAGGGTCAAACCGTTAACCGGAAATACTACAAGAAGTCCTAATCAAGTTGAGGGAAAGAGTAAGGAAGAAGAAACCGGATTTGTGGAAGAACGACTCGTGGATTATGCACCGGGACAACGCACCAGCTCATAATTCCCTATCTGTGCTTGATCACCCTTCGTATTCGCCAGATCTTACATCATATGACTTCTACATATTCCTTAATGTGAAATGTGAATTGAAGGGAATACATTTTTAGTCTGTCGAACATATAAAAGCAAAAAATGGCTGACAACAAAATAATTTTTATTTTTCAATATATTCTCCTAAATGAGCAATACATTTATTCCAACGGTGCTCCAATGCCCTTATGCCATCTCTAAAATGCAATTCCGGAAGGCTTGCAAAATACCCATTTACGAAGATGATAAGCTCGTCGTTAGACGAAAATTTCTTTCCACCTAGTGCCGTTGTCAATTTTGGAAAAAGGTGGAAGTTGGAAGGGGCTAGATCCGGCGAATAAGGCGCATGCGGTACTAATTGGAAATGCAACTCGTGGATTTTGGACATCGCAACTGTGCAACTATGCGAGGGAGCGTTGTCTTGGTGAAACAGAATCTTTTTCTTTTTGCCATTCCTGGCCGTTTAGCATGAACCTCAACACTTAATTTTTGTAGAAGTTCTGCATAATATTGTCCGTTTAGATAATCAATGAGTAAAATGCCCTTTGAATCCCAAGAAATTGATGCCATCACCTTGTTTGCCGATAAAGAGGTTTTCGCCTTCTTTGGAGGTGCAGAACCAAGTTTTAACCATTGTTTCGACTGTTGTTTAGTTTCGGGTGTACTGTAGTGTATCCAAGTTTCATCGCAAGTAATAAATCGCCTACAAACATCAACCGGATTTCGTTTATATAGGTCCAAACACTCATTGGAAATGCGCAAACGAGTGAACTCTTGATCAATCGTAAGCAATCGCGGCACTCATCTTGCCGAAAGCTTGGAAAGGCCCAATTCTTTCGTTAAAATGTGGTGTACGCGTTCTGTTGAAATGTTTACCATGTCTGCTATCTCTCTCAGCTTGAGTCGTCGATCTTGCGTAATAATATTATGGATTTTTATAATCATTTCCTTTGAAGTCACGATTTTGGCTGGTCCAGAGCGCGCTTCATCAACACAGCTTGTTCCACCACGTTTAAATTCGTTTACCCATCTACTTATTGTGGCGGATGATGGAGCAGATTCACCTAATGTTTCCTGTAACTCATCTTTTATTTCGATAGCTTTCATAACCTTAATTACGCAGTATTTAATCACCGCACGATACTCTGCTTTTTCTATTTTAACAATCAGCTGTCAAAAATAAACTAATCAACCGATTTATCTAAATATCGGAATGTAAACATATAAATAGGCAACCTAAATAACAGTACATTTGTTTTACCAATTAGAACGCCACCTATGTGTCGTTCTCACTACTTGTCAAGCTATCCTCGTACAGCATCATTTTGAATAATGGAAGATAGGTATACAGTGGTGTATTGATAGGAGAGGAGAGTATGTCGAAGGGGATAAAAGTTAAATACAAGTTTATTTGCAATAAATAACATTCCTCACACCAATCTTGTTATTTAATAGCTAAACCTCTTATACATACGTATATACCTGATACTTTCATAAATACATACTATTGCATTTATGAAGCCGCACGTCCGTTTTCTAGACAGAAAGTATCCATACTAATATCGACACTGTCTATCATTTTCTGTCAATTAAGCTTACTAGTATGAATATGTGTGTTGATTTACAAAATCATAATTATGATTTGGAGAGACGAAGGAAGCTAAATTACAGAATTGCATAAATGTGGAATCGAAAAAAGATTGACAGGGAAGATCACGCAATGTTCGGGGACATTTAATCAAAACTTTCCCTGTCTAGTTTCCGATAAATTAACTTTTTTTAAATTAAACAGCAAATAATTCATATTATGAATTAAATAAAATTACGCTGTCGAAAACTTTTTTGTATTCAATATTCAATCAGTGGCAGAATTATCAGATTTTGGGTAGCACGAGCAAGTGAGAAGAATTGTATAGCGAATAATTCTATTTGACTATCTCTCTCTTTACAATTATTCCACCTCTGTTCTTCACGAACATTTCAAATGTATGCAACAATTACTAAATCCATTACTAGAAATAATATAAAAGTACAAAAACGAATAAAACATCGTTGCAGTGATATTAACAGTCTGTTCTTGATACGTCAGTAATAGCTTCAGGAACTTTGATATCTTCATCTTCAGTTTCTTCCGCGATTTGCTCGAAAACACATATTTGAGGCTTAGATAATCTCCTTAGAGTCTGCGTTATAGGTAAAGTATGTTGCACTTCCACTTCATTTTCCCTATCATTTAATAAATAGTCCAAATCATGGGATATTTGGTTCATCATTTCATCTAGTTTATCGTCTATTTTCGTCGTAGTTTTGTCGACAACTGATATCTCCGCACTTATTTCACTTAAACACACGTTAACTTTCTCCTCGCCATCCGGTTGATGTCTTTCGATTTCATTGCTGTCTATATCTGATGCCGTTTCGAATCTTCTCGAAGGTGGCGATAACTTCTTTGAGGTCTGCGGTGTACAACTGCTGATGCTGGATTCTTTCGTATGCTGGACCTTCTGCATGGAAGACGCTACCAAATCTAATTCCGCGTACTTTTCCGTCGCTAAAATATCGGGAGATGGGACGTATTCCATTTCGTAGTGTACACTGGGCGATATCGTAGTGAACTGTTGCATGTTGGGGTTGTATTCTAACTGATCCAAATGTGGTTGGGTAAATTTTGCACTGGCATAGGTTTTGAAAGTCGGGGATGAGATTTCTGACACTTTGTGTTTGCATAATGGCTCGTTGGTGAAACAGGTTTCTCGGGTACCATTCTTGCAGAAGTATGCGCCTTGATAGTTGGGTGCTGACTCGTTGTCTGTTTCGGGAGTTTGCATTGTATAAACTGGAAAACAAAAAAAATAAAATTTAGTGAAAGATAAAAAGTTGCTCAAGTAATAAAACGATATTCATAATGAAATATGTGATAACCTCATTTATTAAACGAATTAAATAGAAATATACTACGTCAAAGAAAAAACGAATTATCTAGTAGAAGTACTTGTATATATTTTTATATTAAATTGTGTACAAATGTGTTGTGGATAATAAATAATTAATCTTTACAGAGAAAATTTAATAATGAGTTGCTGCTCCACATAAAGGAATACATTCTGTTATTCTCTTGAGGATGCTATTAATAAGATGTTCTCTGAAACCAGATTATTTTAAACAACTTGTAGGGCATCAGACAGCTGTAATTTCAGTGGAGGCTTAAGAATCATACCAAACCTTCGATCTATCGTATTCTAGACATATTCTGTGGATGATCTGTTGACTACGCTCGCCAATGAAGACTACTATATTAGTCTCTTGTAGGAATTTTAGTAATATCTGCAACATGAGGACAGGCATCGTCTAGGTGAAATGTGGCATTATTCAGCTCTTGAGTATATGGAATGATTCCGGAACTCATCTGCGACCATTACGTATCCGCAAAAGAAACGAAGACTCGTGTGAAAAATGATATTGTTACACTCTTCATCCAAATATACCACCTGTACATTACAGTATTCTAATCTAAAACCACGTAATGTCGACTGACGAGAGGCAGTATTAGTCGTGGACGATAGAAAATCAACCCAAACGAATGGGGTGATATATGGAATGTTACTATTCTAAGGCATAGCTCGGCAAGAAAAACATTTCCCATTTGATATATTCTTGTACCTTATTACTGCATACTCATACTGTATTTTAGATTACTTTGTTTTTTTCCACATGTTCATTTTAGGTGTTTGTTCCCTCACATTCTTTCATGTTTAGTTCACACTTTCATCCTTCCACAAATTTTCGAGTCCTTCTCACCTTCTTACTCCGTTTGGAATCTCAACAAAAAAAAGTCTGTATCCATTCTTATACTTGCTATATTACTCTGGGAACCCTTATTATTCTTCCTATACTTTCTTTCTTAATATTTTATTTATCATAATTTTTCGTTTGTTAGTTTTTTATATCCATTCTCTATCTTTTCGTTATCAAGTGTGACTGTTATTCCGAAGTCTTCAAACCTCTACTCACATACTCTGAGATACTAGCCGATATCTAAATGCAAGCAAGAATTAAGGTATTTTTGCAGAGCCGCAAGACATCTGGTTTTGTGGCAGTGCTTCGAGCATGTTGTCTGTAAGTACACCTGATGTTCACTTTAGTATTCTTATGAATTCGTGTAAAGGAATTCGAGTTTTCTTTTCGTTGAAGTTTGGAATATCTTATTTCAGATGTTCTCATCGTGGGAAACGGTTCGGCTATGTTGGTGAGAGTTTTGCAATACGTTGGATCTTTGGAAGTGCGAAGAATTTTATCGGTTCGTGGAATACTTGTTTGTTCCAGGCACGTGAGTGAGGTGATTCTTTTGAGTCGTCCAGAGTCTCTTTTACAATGCTATCTTCTTGAAACCAATCTCTCCAATAACGAGCTATTAGCAATATTTCCCTGCATCCACTTAGCGATTTCACGAAACGCAATAACCACCTTTTGTGGTCCAACAACATGACTCCTTTCAAAATCACTTAGTAGGCGTTAAGTTGACTGTCTACGATCTCTTGGCATTTACGTACACTAATTTGGAATTGCAGTTGATCCAAAATGAAAAGAAAAATGAATTTTTAGTAAGAGTTCTGAAAAAAAAGGTTTATTTATCATTTATTATCCACAACAAAGTAAATGTTTGTACAAAATTTCAACTTCTTTCACCTTGTATAATAACACAATGCTCTTCCAAATTTTCGTCCATGATCTTTGTAATAATCCAAGTGTTTTAGATTTACTATAGATTGACAGCTTGAGAGTAAAAGAACGAAACATATCATGTCTCACCAATCATTTCGCATCATTCTAGTTGATATTTTGGACATGGTACGCATTGCGACTTGTTCGAACGAGCTGAATTTTCTTCTAAAAGGTCGCTGCAGAGTGGTTGCTGAAGATATTCTTGAACGAGTGAATATTAATGTCAGGTCACAAAGCGTACCGTATCCATAATATCAAAGAAAATGATAAGTACGGATTCGTGAGCTATGGCTGGATTACGAATCATATTTTTTTTTAAATGATTTTCCATGAAGTCCTTAGATTTTCGTCAGGTCGAGGGTGAAAATAAAATAAAATATTGAAAAACGTTATTAAAGAATTAACAAAACATGAATAATTTTGTATCCTACTATCCTTAAATATCTTGGAAGTGAACTGTTCCTTCTAACATTTGAGATTTTATATATTATTTTCCTAAATACCCATTCAATATTTCAATTGCATTAATATAATAATAATATTATGTACATTTGGTCCAGAGAACACAGAATATTCCAATACAGATCAAAAAAATAGAAATAAACTAATATATGAGCCATACAATACATAAGAGACATCGAAATAAGAACTCAAATAATAAACAAGAAAAAGAAATACAAATTATTAAATATATCATAAAATATTTAGAAATAAGACCATAATTTTCATAGTAGGAAAATATTTTGTAAAGCCAGGGAGTGACTTAAACCCTATTTACGATATCTGATTAGGGTTGATATGTTTAAAATGTGTCGTAATAAGACCACAGTTTAACTGATGAGCGTTGATATACTCGAAAAACATCGTAAACACATTTCAATGATTCTCAGACATTCAAACATAAAATAGTTAAAGAATTAATGTTATTGTGGAGAAAGTTACACAAAAAACAGATTCATAATTTCATCGAAAAGATGGAAAAGGTACATCAAAACGAGACAGTATTGTAGCAGTGTTAAAGTTACAAGGAAGATATAATAGATCGACTGGAAATCGTTAGAATTGTACAAAGTGTCTTTCTCAAATAGGCTTGGGAAAGACGCTTCACTAATAACAACATTCCATGTCTTCACATCACCCAACAGCATAACGCCAAATACAGGTGAGTTTCGTAGACCATGAATTATTGTCACGCATGCACTCATGGTGTGATTTAGGATCTTCATTTGTCAGCATTCGCTTGAATGCGAAAGGGAAACCATGAAAACTTTCCCAGATACCAGGCCATCGGATTCGAACCCAACTTACTACTGAGTTATCAGTTGGCGGTAATGAGTTGAAACAAGAAAAAACAAATCTCGAATTAAATTTTGTGTTTTAATGAACCACCAATCTATTACAGTAATTGCAAACTTTATGTCCTTAAAATGGAACTCAGTTTGTGCTAATAAGGAAACTAAAAAAAACATTCTTCCTGATTATTTGAGTAGGAATGACGTATCTGGAAACATGAACGGTAACAATTATATTTCTTTTGACAAAACACCAGGAATTCCAAACATATTCTCTTAACATCTGACCACATAATTATTATATTATTGCTAACCACGGAAAGTAATTTGTATTATATATTGGATTACTTGGCATTTAGGGGAAACGCGTTATATATTGGATTACTTGGCATTTAGGGGAAATTATTCCAAAGGGAATCCATAAAATATATGGATCCAATTAGATGATTTACTGGCTAGGAAAGACTTTTCTACGTTCTGTGGAAATTTACATACTTACATTTAAGGGGATCGCCCGTTCCTTCCGCATTACATTTTTTGTCGTTGGCACCCTTAATTCTAGCGAATGTCAGTCTTCTTAATGAAATTTCCGAGTAAAGTGTGTAGCACAGCAGAATTACGAAACCCTGTAATACATATTTCAGGATATAAATACTTGACGACATTCGTTTCGAAGGGGGAGAAGATGGCAGGTTATGGAGTGGAGGGGCGTGTATGCGTATGTCTGTTTATGATTTACACACTCACCAGTAGTATGGAAATTGAACAGAATAAGTAGTGGCAAAGGATCAATTTCGGGAAATTGATGTAAGCTATGCTGCTGAATATCATTAACGTCGTTGAATAAAAAACATAAGCCGATCGATGGATCAATTTTATTCTGAAAAAGAAACGTACTTTTAAGAATTTTAACATGCAGAAAAGGTAATTTATTTATTAATCGAAGCTTTATAAAGGCCGTCCCAAAATTAACGCAAGATTTGAATTAAATAGAAAACACAGTTAATAGTCTTTTGATTGTTATTTTTTTATTGAATTATAAAGCACATGGGATAGGGTTATTTATGAAATAACACATCGGGAAAATGGCCTCCACGGCTTTGAATGCACATACGCACTCGTTTGTCGAAATTTACCATGACCATTATGCATAAATGTGGCTGAATATCGTAGATACAGCGTTGAATCTCATCCTTTAATGCACGAGTGGTTGTGGGCTTCTTGACATAGACCTGTGATTTCAAATAACCCCATATAAAGAAATTTAATGGTGTTAAATCACACGATCTAGGGGGTCAATTCTGATCACCGAAACGAGAGAGTACACGACCTGGAATTGTCTCATGCAGTAATTGAATTGTTTTACGGGCTGTATGGCATATGGCACCGTTTTGTTGAAACCACATATTGGCCACATCAATATCATCCAATTTCGGCAGAAAGAACTGTGTTATCATGTCGCGATATCGAGCACCAGTAACAGTCACTGCTTGACCAGCCTCAAAAAAAAGATATGAACCAATTAAGCCTCCAGTCTAAAATTCACACCAAACAGTGACCCGTTGTGGATGCATTTGTTTTTCGACAATCACATGTGGGTTCGCAGAACCCCAAAAGCGGCAATTTTAGCGATTAATACAGCTATTAAGGTGAAAATGTGCTTCATCGCTTAGAATGATTTGCTCGAAAAAACAGCATCCATTTGTTGATGTTCAATAATCCATTCAACGAACTCTCTTCGCTGTGCATGATCATTAGGCTTCAATTGTTGCGTTAATTGAATTTTGTAAGTATGGGGACACAGATCTTTAGTGAGTATACGATGTAGAGAGCTTCTTGAAATATGCAATTCTTGTTCACGACGCCGAACTGAGGTTCCTGAATTGTCACCGACACTCTCACGCACTGCTTCGATATTCACATTTGAACGGCTTGTTTTTGGACGACCAATGTGTTTGGCATCTCTAACGGATCCAGTCTCGCTGAATTTTTCAATTAATCTCTTCACAGTTGACGAAGTTAAAACACTACGACCATATTTTGTATGAAATTTTCGAACTGCGGCCGCCAAGCTTTCGTTATTTTTGAAATATTGTTCAATAATGAAGACACGTTGTTCTATCGTGTAACGTTCCATTTTAACTAACCCTAAACTGTCGAATTTTTTCAGGGTTGCCAACAACTTTACCGCACAAATGGCGACAAATTCAAATCTTGCGTTAATTTTGGGACACCCATTACATAACAGTACGGTATACAACAAAATATTTATTATTTTTTCCAAATGTGCGTAACAAACTTTTCCTTTTTCAGCAAGGTTATTGAGTAAGTTCAAAGCTTCCAATCAATATGAAACATCTGTTAGTTTCTTAAAATCTTGTTCGAATAATTACCACTTACCCACCCATGTAATTAATCACTCTTTTGCTACATGCGCTTTTCCGAACTATCTTAAACTTCTTTTAGTTTTTCCGTTATTTAAGGAAGGTGGCCCTAAAGATTTGGGAAATTACAGACCAGTTAGCCTTTTTTTTTCAAAATTATTCGGTAAAGCAGCTCATTCGAGAATATCAAACTTTGTTTCCAATCATGAGTCGATCAATAAATATCAACATGATTTTGTCAAGAGCAAAAATAGAGAAACCTCTACATGATATTACCGAAGCAGTACTAAAAAGTATCAAAAGAACCCCATGTGGTTCTTTATTAGATCTATCTAAAGCGATCGACACTATAGTTAATAAATTACACTTATGCAATGTTATGCTGTAAGAGTCACTGGTGGCACTGGTACTTGTGTTTAAATATCAATGGTAATAATACATACCTTCTTTTGGGCTTCCAGGCTGGAACCGCGTCATTGGTATAACTGCCGACGTTTCGTACCCACTCGCATGGGATATCTTCAGGGCTCAACTACTGCTACTGTCTGTCGCACTGAAACATCGGCAGTTATATTAGTGACGCGGTTCCAGTCCGGAAGCCCAGAAGAAGATAGTATGGACCACGACCGCGGAAGTCTACGTACCAGATCAATATTTACTCAGATGAACTACTGATCTCTAGGGATGTTCTGCAGAGTATTGTCTTCGTATACATTTCATTTCTTCTGTATTTTAATATAGATCACGGACTCAATGAAGAATGTCTCACAATTAATTATGTTGATAATACTATGGCTTAAGTCACAGGTGATTCTTTAAATCGGATCATTGAAACAGGGAACAGTTTAAAACTGGCTCACATGTAATAACGTGAACATAAATAAGTCAAAGACAAATATAATTTTGTACGCACTTCATTTTAAGTTAGCAACAATGTGGAACTTGGTAATTCCTTGGAATTCATACATAGTAGTTTATTGAGTCGATGAGTTCCTGAAATGGAAGGACCATATTTAACATTTTTAATACCAAAGCATGTAACTAATCGAAAACTTACAGTGAATAACTGATTCACATGAGTTAAAAGTGTTAGAAAAGCATCAACCAACACGCTCAATGGAACTCACCAAAGAAACAAAAAATAAATACCCCCAAACCTTTTTTATAAGGAGAAAGTTGGTACATCATTATTTTCACTTGACAGAAGTAAAATATTGACTTCAAACACAAAAGCAGAATAGAACTGTGTCTCTGTTGACTAATTTGTATTCCAACGCGTCTATGAATGCAATTACTGGTAAACCCAATTTTATACATACAATGAAACAGCAAAAAGTACAGATACCTTTGATCAATTCTGCTATTTGTATACCATTGCAGGAAACACAAGACGTTTGCTTCTCCGAGTTTTCTTTAATGTATTAAGTGATAGGAGCATAAATGCCATGATTTTCTTTTCCCTTGTAAATCCACAATGGAAGGAAGTGAAAAAAAATAATCGAAATTAATTTCTAAAATAACTACTAATGGTTTTGATGAACTATTGTATATTCGCATGAACGAATGCATGTAACGACTTTGTAAAAATCATATTGCGACTAAATATAGAAAATGCCCAAGTAGATTTGGCCAAAAAGTCACACGTTAGTTTGGTGAAAGAGAAAGAGACAGGAAGACTAATTTTTCATGCTCCTCTGGTCCTCAAAACCGTATTCGAAGATCGGGTTGTATCGGCCGTATTACGATCTCGTTGGAACCAAATGCCCAAGTCGATTTAGTCAAGAAGTCACACGTTAGTTTCATGAAAGAGAAAGAGACAGAAAAACTAATTTTTCATGCTCCTCTTGTCCTCAAAATCGTATTCAAAGATCGGGTTGTAACGGCCGTATTACGATCTTGTTGGAATCAAATGCCCAAGTCGATTTAGTCAAGAAGTCACACGTTAGTTTCATGAAAGAGGAAGAGACAGGAAGACATTGCATGCTCCTCTTGCCCTCAAAACCGTATTCGAAGTTCGAATGGTGTCAGCCGTATCATGATCCCGTTAGAACCAAACACTTCCTAGATGAATTCCACTGAATTTTTGTGAACGCATCAGCTTATAGATCTAATAATCGACTGTCGAACTGCCTCCACTTTTTCCTGGTGTTCTTATGATCCATCGTCACCTTGGGAATTCTTTCATCACATTTCCAGTTATTCTGGAGCTCTGAATCCACAAAATGAAGAGAGACTTTTCAACATTGCTTAACAAACCTGCTTCAGTCAAGGAATTTTATTGTAAGGGAAATGGTCCGAAATACAGTGGACATTTCCAGATGTATTGCATCAGTGTATGAAGAACGATGGCCATTAACTTATTAAAGATATTTTGTTTAAAATTATATAATTTAAAACTTTAAAATGTGTCCTTTCATTTTCAAAAATATAATATTCGTCTCTCAACAATCTTTTTTCTTTATTCGCCTTTAAATAAACAGTGTTTCTGTATTCGACCCCCATTACTGAGCGATCTAATTTCTATAAAGCCACAAATGGTATAATTCAAAGAATTGTTGACTAAAATGTAGGAAATAAAGTTTTCCTTCTTTATATAGCCACGCTGCAATGAATTAAACAAGTTCCATATATTTGAATAAAAAAACACTCGTAATAAGTAAGTGATACAGCAGTGTTACAGACGTGGTTCCAGTCCGGAAGCCCGGAAGACATTAAAAAAACATGTTTTTCCTAATTTTATTTACGTGCTGTTGATTATTCTTAACACAATGATAACAATACTACTGTGGGCAAAAACTAGTAAGACTTTGTTCATAATTTTTAAATTCTTAATTTATTCTTCCAAATCTACTTTCGTCCCCCTCAAAGTAATCCCCCCCCTGGCCCCAATACACTTGTGCCAACGTTTCTTCCAATTCTCGAAACAGTTGTTAAAGTCAATTTCAGGAATAGCCTTCAATGCGCGTAGCGATTGACGTTTAATGTCTTCAATTGACTCAAAACGGTTTCCCCGGAGCGGTCGTTTGAGTTTGCTGAATAGCCAGAAGTCACACGGAGCTAAATCAGGCGAATATGGTGGTTGTGGCATGATATTGGTTGAAAATTTGGCGAAAAACTCACGAAGAATTAATGCAGTATGCGACGGTGAATTATCGTGGTGCAAAAACCAAGAGTTGTCGGCCCATAATTCTTTTTACGAATAGCATTGCGCAAACTACGCATCACATCCAAATAGTATTCTTTGTTGACAGTTTGGCCGGTCGGAACGAATTCGGAGTGCACCACACCTCGATAATCGAAGAAAACTGTCAACATAACCTTGATTTTTGATTTGCTTTGACGTGGCTTTTTGGGCTTCGGCTCACCTTTGATACGATATTCGGCCGATTGATCGTCTGTTTCCGGGTCATAAGCATAGATCCAAGTCTCATCTCCAGTTATGATGCCTTTCATTTTGTCTTGATAGTCGGACGCGTCAACACGAGCTGTTTTTAGAAAAAATTTAGTGATTTTGGAACAAATCGTGCTTTCACTTTTCTTAGGCCCAAATGATCTTTCAAAATGGTTTTCACTGATCCTTCCGATATTCCAACGATGCCAGTAAGATCTCTGACTGTTAATCGTCGATTCTCAAGCACCAATTCCTTGATTCTATTGACGTGTTGATCATCAGTTGATGGTGATGGCCGTCCTGGACGTGGTTCGTCATCAACGCGTTCTCGACCCTCTTTGAATAATTTGTACCAATCAAAAACACTTGCTCGCGACAAGCAATTATCGCCGAAGGCCTTTTGCAACATTCTGAACGTTTTGGCACCAGAAATTTGATTCCGTACACAAAATTTAATGGAACTTCTTTGTTGAATAATTTCACGCATTGTAAAAATCGCCGAATACACTTTTTGTACTTCGGAAAGACAAGCGTATACTAAACACTAATGATTATTTTGATGCGACATTTGGCACAGATGTCACTGACAGTCATACCAACCTAGAAAAAAATTTTTCGACGAATGGGTTTTCGCGCAGAATTTAAATTAAAAAGTCTTACTATTTTTTGCCCACAGTAGTATATTTCAAAATTCCAAATGAAACTAGAAAAAAATCGTGTAATTAACGTAAAGTTTTCTAAAATTTTATCGTTACCCACCTGCATTTCAAAGACTCTGCTTCTTTGTCGTACTTCATTCTAATAATCTTAATCTTCTTGATCGTAATGTTGTAAATTAGACAGAACAGTAATATTAAGACGGCGAAACACGTGATGAAGATGTTGAACGACAGAGAACCGGCAATTAACCACCACGAGTTGACTTGCGTGCTGATGGAACGATGTGCCAAATGATTGCCGAACACAGCAATTAACGGAGCACCTAACAAACATACAAACAGAACACTTTATGTTTAGTATCGGGTAGTACGTGTCATACTCAATATTCGTCGTTATCATGATGCCTGTGACGGCATTTCCGCTCCTAAGTGGCCCTAATACTATTGGTGGTAGAGGTTCATTTATATGTATGAGATTGTATATAGATCAGACAATATGATATTGTAATTATATATGTTTACATTTGTAATGTTGAATTTGTATTGCAATTGGGTTTGTGTTTATTCAATTGGTCATTTCAGATGCAAATATTATGGATGTAATGATCGTGCATATAATAATCATACAGTGAATTACATAATGAGAAATCTAACATTTATTTTGCTAATAGGTGCAACGATAATCGATTTGTAATGCATTTGTGTATTAATTAACATATATCTGCAGTATTTTCAGGGCGAATCATTCTCAGATGTATTGAAACTTTTAATAAAAATAAAGATTTTCAAGCTGTTTTATTCGATTTTGTATAATTATTGAAGCAAATGAAATTTTGCTAAACACAGGAGCCTAATCTATTGTCTCCAGCATTTGGACAATTACCGATTGTCTTAAATAACACACAATTAGTTTTTATGCTAACAGATGATTCATTTCGAATTCCTTTTTCATAAGTAAATAAAATGTAAAACTTCAATTTTATAAGGTATTCTTTATTTTTATACAAAAGAACAATTCTTTACATTTATTGTTTAAAACTTATTTTCTTCAAATGTTGGCCGTAATTGCGCTCGAGCATTTCAAGCGGTATCTGGCGAATAGCGCGAGTAATGTTATCTTCCAATTGCTCAATCGTAGTTGGCCTATCCATGTAGACTTTAGACTTTACGCAGCCTCAAAGAAAAAAGTCTAAAGGTGTGAAATCACATGGTCTAGGCTGTCATTGTACAGGTCCTACGTGAAATTGAATGCTCACCGAATTGTTCTTGCAATTAAGCCATGCTTTCACGGGTTGTATGGCAAGTAGCGCCGTTTTGTTGGAACCAAACGCCGTCTATATCATGGGTCTTCGATTTCAGGTAGTAAATAGTCCACTATCTTGGCGCTATAACGAGCGTCATTCATAGTTACGTTGCGGTCGTCTTCATTTTTGAAGAAATATGGACCGATGATTCCACTTGCTCATCAATTACGCCAAACCGTGATTTTGTCTAGATGTAATGGCGGCTCTTGAATCTCTTCGCGTTGCTCTTCACTACAAATACGGAAATTGTGCTTATTGACGTAGCAGTTAAGCCAGCAACGGTCCTCATCGCTGAATAAAATTTTGGACGAAAACAGTAGATCTTTTTCAAGCTCTTCAAGAGCCCGAAGACTGAAATGGTAACAATTCGAAAAGTCGACCATTTCCAATTTTGAACGAGTTAAATTTTGTATATCTTTAAATCAAGAATCTTACGTAAAATACAGCAAGTTATGGCATACGACAAGCCAAGCTGTTAAGATTTGCATCGAATCGATTCTTCATGGTCATCGCGTATATTCTCAGCTACTATCGCTATATTTACTTCACTACGTGCTACATGGGGTCTTTTTGGTCGCATGTTATCCGATGATGAAAATTAAGTTTCAAATTTTTCGATGGTATGCGAATTGTGATTTCGGTGGGACGATTACGTAGACCATAAGTTGGTCTGAGCGAATGAAATATATTTCTCATGGAACGCTGATTTTGGTAATACTGTTGAATAATTTGTAGACTCTATATCGGTCTTTCCGTAATAAAATGTCACACAATAATTATTAATTAAATAGCGTGGAAGTTTAACATGACCCACGCTTCTATCTGTCAAAAAATCGCTATTGAAAAAAGTACATCATAATGAGTCACCCATCCAGTCTCCATGTGTTAAGTTTTCAAATAGGACAAACAACCATTAGCTATATCCTGTATTTTTGATTTTTTAGTAATTAGCGAATACAGAAGCTCGTTTTTGAAAAAGAATTTAAAGCAGCAATGGCATTTGTAGATCTCACTGCTGCATATAATACTGTATGGAGTAAAGGGTTTACCTGCAAACTACTTAAAATTATACCCTGCTTCAAGACGTCCTATTTAAGTTTCAAGACGTGTCAACTTCGAGCGATAAGAAAAGTAGTGTTAGAAGACTGAATAATGGGCTTCTGCAAGGTTCAGTCTTTCGACCCTTTTATTTAAAGTATGCATCACAGACCTACCAAAGAGAGTCTTGAAAATTTGAATATGCTGATGATCTGACCATTACATGTCTAGATAGATTCAAACAAAATCCAGAGCAAACAGTGAATGGAGACGTGATTAAGCTGGGCAGCTTTTTAGAATTGAACAATATGTCCTAACATTAATAAAACAGAAGTATGGCACTTCCATCTGACAAATCAAGAGCAGTAGATAACTTAAACATAACTTTCAATGGCATGTCTATCAAACATAATAATTATCCCAAATATTTACAAGTATGAACTATAATGTTGGGCAGCAATGAAGTGATATGGAGGTCCTCCACAGAGCAAGATTATATTCAAATAACTAACCTTACTACTACACCGTTCTGTATGGTTGAAACGCATTCGTACAGGAAATGACAAGTATGCTGATACCTTATATCGATGGGGCAGGGCAGAATCTTTTTGTTGTGACTGTTGATACGCAAGGTTGACTGTCAGATATATAGTGATGGACTTCGCACATTGTGCCTATCTAGGAGACCTTTAATACTTTGTATGAGTACAGTTATATGGTTATACAATTTAAATAGGGATATATAGTTCGTCTATTTACCTGTACTTGTCCGTTTCTTTATGTATATTTATTGATTTATGTTTGTTTGTATGACTCGCAGTTGATATTGGTTATTGATCCAAGGATGCAACCCTGAAGAACGCCAGTTTATGCAACTTAAATAGAGATATATAGTTCGTCTATTTACCTGTACTTGTCCGTTTCTTTATGTGTATTTATTGATTTACGTGTTTGTATAACTCGCACTTGATAATGGTTATTGATCCAAAGATACTACCCTGAAGAACTCCAGTTTGATTTCTCTACTACTCTTTAGAATATTGTAGGAGCTCCAAATTTTAACAATGTCTTTTGTGATTTACTGTTCGAGTAACTATTAAAGCGCAGCTTCGATTTTTGATCGGTTTTTTCGATATACTTTCGTTCGTGTCGCTCGTGTGAAATTATCGCAAGAAACAAAAGCAATACCCCGAGTTTTTTTTTGAAGAAAATAGTTGGTGCATCATTATTTGCATTCGACAAAAATAAAACATTGATTTCCTATACACGAAGCGGAAAAAGCGCCGCTATTGATTACTTAGCAACCCAACACATCTTTGAAGACAGTTACTGGAAAACTTGTACATAAATATAATGAAACAATAGAAGGTACAGATACCTTTGATTAATTCTGAGATTCCTATACTACTGTACGAAAAACAAGCCGATTCTTTCTTCAATACACTAAATGCTGGTAACATAAATGCTGTGATTTTATTTTTCATCGCAAATTCACAATGGAAAGAAGTAAGAAATAATAACCGGAACGAAATTCTGAAACTATACTAGCAATGGTTTTGATTGAATCATACTTTTATAAATGAATGCTTGTAACGACTGTATAAAAATCGTTATGCTTATAAATTGCGGAAATACTTGAAACTAAATTTAGGTTAGGACATTAGGAAGAGCTCAGTTACGTATCATTAACAATGGACGACAATTTGAGCACTCGTTGCAATTTATTTTAGCGTTGTACTTTATGGAAGTAAATAATTATGTACATCGTTGTTCTATTTATTTTTCAATAATTTTTATAATGTGTTTCCAGGAATGGATAAATGCAAAACAAAAATATGTGCTAATTATTCTAATAAATTGGAATTTTTGTAAATAAACCCAGTGTGCTTTGTTCCATTTCCATTCTCATACTGTTTACGAAATCCAAAAATATCTAGGACACCTGTATAGCATTGGTATTATTGTTTCGGTTTGCGTTGTTTAGCATTTTGTTCATGTTTTTATTATCATTTTTCCTACATGCCGAAGAAAAGCAATTTAGTTTTATACGTCTAGGTCACAGCAGGGGATTTTTAATTTCTTCCAGTTCGAATGGTGACTAATGTTGTAATTGTTTGTAGTAGCTTCTGTATATTCTAGCGCAGGAAAACCACTTGTTTACGCCCGTCGCAGTTAACGATCCACCTTTGCAAGGCATCTTCGCGTTACTGACATGACGCAAGCTATCGGTCACACCCGGTTCCTGTCTCTGCTTATCCATAGGATTGTTGAACTTAAACGATGAGTTTTATGTATACTTAAATGCCATATAATCACGTAAAAGAATTGTTAGTTGTTGTCTCAGTTTGCGAACTATACACATTCTACACATAGCAATATTCATATCAATTAGATGCTTTAAGAGTTAAACTAAAGGGTGTTTCAAATTTCGCGTTTTTTAAAGAATAAATAAAGTATAGATATAGTATAGATAGCGCACTCAATTTGTCTGGGTATGTGGGCATTAAAAAGTGTGATGTATGACATTTATAAAAATGGCTTCGTAAACGGAACAACAACGCGTTCAAATTGTTGAATTATTTTATGAAAATCAGTGTTCTGTGAAAAGAGTTTTTAGAAAATGAATGAATTTTATGGTTTACATAATCGTCCATCTGAAAGCACTGTTGGTCGAATTATTAAAAAATTTCAAAAGACCGATTCCGTGGAAGATCAAAAAAGTGAAAAATACAGTCGTAGTGGTCGTTCACAAGAAAATATTGGACTGATTTATGAAAGTGTTGCTGAAGATCCTGAAATGTCCATTAGACGACGTTCACAACAACTTGGACTTAGTAGATCAACAACATGGCGCATTTTACACAAAGATTTAGCTCTGAAGGCATATAAGGTTTAAATAACACAGGAACTGAAGCCATTAGATCATTTAAAACGTCGTTCATTTGTCAATTTCATCAATGAACAACCAGCTGATTTTTCTCAAAAAATAATGTTTTTCGACGAGGCACATTTTGAACTTGGTGGCTATGTTATTAAAAAAATTGCCGTATCTGGGGTGAGGAAAATTCACGAATTATTCATGAGAAACCTGTGTATCCTAAACGAGTTACTGTTTGGTGTGCATTATGGTCAGGTTGTGTAATTGGACCTTACTTCATTGAAAATGCTGCTGGTGAAGCTGTAACTGTCAATGGTGATCGATATCTTCGGATGATAACCGAATTTTTGTGGCCTGAATTAATGAATATTGACCTAGGAGGATATGTGGTTTTAACAGGATGGCGCTACACCTCACTTTGCATACGAATCAATTGATTTATTGAGAGAAAAATTTCTTGGACGTGTAATCTCAAGAAAAGGTGATGTTAATTGGCCACCAAAATCATGTGATTTGACACCTTTAGACTATTTTTATTGGGGTTATGTGAAAAGTCAGGTTTATAAAAACAATCCACAATCAATTCCTGCTTTGAATAATGAAATTATTCGTGGCATTGGTGAGATAGAGCCTCAATTATGTCAAAATGTCATTGAAACTTTTAACAAAAGAGTGGACGTCTGTGGAGCTGCAAGAGGAGGCCATTTGGCAGATATTATTTTTCGCATATAAATATCATAACTGATACTTCGATTACCAATAAAAAGCTTTTGAAAGTGAATGCAAATTACGTGCTTCATTTATTCTTTAAAAAAACCGCGGAATTTGAAACACCTTTTAGTTGTTCTTTTATCTAAAGTTCTATGTTGAAGTTACTGTTTTAAAACCGTCAATGTTTTTTAGGGTTTTATGTAATGTGTCTAGAGAACTACTAACATCTATCCATAAACTTTTACTAGAATTAATATATTCGCAATAATATAGATTACAGAATATTGAAAAGAACTAATGGTATAACTTAAGACTTTATAGTGATCTATGAAGGAAAGCAGAAAAATTTTACAAAGTGTCCAACTTTCGTCTAAATAAACATAAAACTACGTCCCACATACAGCTTTCGCAATGCGAGTAAAATTAAGTACGACGCTTGAAGAAATAAAACTTTTATTTCTTCCTATTCTTTCATCTCCCAGTGATGTAATATTTGGAATGAATCTAAGTCGGTAGCAAGTTTGCAATTTTATAGAATAAAATCTTAGTTTTAGTGGAGAAATTTTTAAAATAAAATTGATTATTTTCATTCATTTTGTGCAAGTACGATGCATATATAAAACGTAAATTCTTAGGCAACATGTGTTTGTTTTACTGGATAATAAAACTTTACGAGAATCTACACATTAAGAATCTGAAGCACCTATTTCTGAGTATTTTTCAAACGAGAAAATACAGTTTTAGACATCGTAAAATGGCAGTATAAGATAATGCAATAGTAAAGTAAATACAAAATTAGGAAAATTATTTTGAGCTGATTGTACTTGAGAACTAGAAAGAAATCTACTTAACCATGACAGAAGAAGATTTGAGTTTCATAGAAACACTCAATGGTGACAACATTTTTTACTTATGAGTAAAACATGACTTCAATTTGTTCACTATTTTATGTTTTATGAAGTATGTGGCAAAAAATGACTTTTACGAAATAATATCATTGCAGTGTCATCAAATTCTAAACAAAAGGACATAATTTTCTTAAAACTATTCACGATTGTAGCCTATGAAGACGAAGTTCTATTATATTTTAAAAAGAAATATTAATTAACAGAGTTTTGGTGGAGTTGCGAATATATTGTAGAAGATCAAAGAAATGAGAGGCTTTCAAATGCAACAAGTCCTGATATATAAATGAATGTTGAAACAATGGTTTTCTAAGGTCGTCGTTTGAAAATTTCTACTATTGTTGAAGTTCTAAATACACAGTCTGTCGTAGAGAAAAAATAATTAATAATTAAAATAGTAATTCTTAATGGCGCCACCTATTAAAAAAAATATGGGCCGATAAGGTAGATCTTTCACCAATGTTATGTCAAAATATCATGACATTTGCATTATTAGAAACAGAGAAATTGCGCATAAAATGACAGTGTGTATTTGACATTGGTCGAAAAATGAATTTTAAACAAAGAACAAATATCAAGTTCTGCTTTAAACTCGATAAATCGTTTATTGAAACGTTTAATCTGATGAAACAAGTGTATGGGAATGCGTGTTTATCACGTACGAGTGTGTATGAGTGGTATAAACGATTTAGAGATGATCGTAGGTAGATAAATGACGACGAACTTCTTGGTACAAAAAAATCTGTAATTACGGAAAGTAACATCGAACTTGTGTGTGAAATTATCAGAAGTGAGCCGAAACCCTAATCGCGATACGTGGGAATGCAATTACATATTTCCAAAGATACAATTCATCGCGTTTAGACACAGCATTTTGGATTGAGAAAGATTTGTACAAGGTTTGTACTACACAAACTAATAGAATTCAACATTGTACAGACTTGATTAAAGACTCAAAAAAGGAGGAATACTTCAGATATTCTATTGTAACTGGCGATGAGACGTGGTGTTTTCAATATGATCCAGAGACAAAGCTCTGAATGTAAGCATCTAAGTGAAGAAAGACTGTAAAAAACCGTTTGGAGAAGTCAAAAGCGAAAAATTCCAGTGATTTCGAGGTAATCTTTGTATTTTAAGTCAATGTGGTATTACCTCCTTAGTTCGGTATGTGTCATGTGTTAAGGGGTTAAATGTCTCCTTAATTAATCTAAATAAATAATAAATATAATATTATTTAATAGAAAATATTTATTTACACGTGGCGGTTAGTGAATTTATTACGAGCGTGTGTCTGACTAGTAGAAACGTTGCAATAAATGCAAATAAGAAAAGAAATTGCGGAAACTAATAATTAATAAGTGTTTATAATGAGCAATAAAAGTCCATTAGTGAACATACAGCAACAAGATTGCTATAAAAATTTCGTTCACTAATTTAAATTAATTCTCTAAACTTGAATATATTAAAATAAAAAGAACTAATAAAAGCTAGAGCAACAGATGAAACAAAACATACGTAATCTCAATACTGTAATAAAAGTAATTCGAGTGATACAAAGCTGTGAAATAAAATATTAAAGGGATTACATTAAAATAGGTATCGAACGATAAGTGAGGTACTTGCCTGTGTGTGCATGTGTGTATATATGTATATATATATATATATATATATATATATATATACGAGGATAGTTTAACAAGTAGTGAAAATGACACATAGGTGGCGTTCTAATTGGTAAAACAAATGTACTGTTATTTAGGTTGCCTATTTATATGTTTACATTCCGATATTTAGATAAATCGGTTGATTAGTTTATTTTTGACAGCTGATTGTTAAAATGGAAAAAGCAGAGTATCGTGCGGTGATTAAATACTTCGTAATTAACGATATGTAAGCTACCGAAATAAAAGATGAGTTACGGGAAACATTAGGTGAATCTGGTCCATCATCCGCCACAATAAGTAGATGGGTAAATGAATTTAAACGTGGTAGAACAAGCTGTGTTGATGAAGCGCGCTCTAGAGCAACCAAAATCGTGACTTCTAAGGAAATGATTATAAAAATCCATAATATTATTACGCAAGATCGACGACACAAAGTGAGAGAATAGCAGGCATGGTAAACATTTCAACAGAACGCGTACACCACATTTTAACGAAAGAATTGGGCCTTTCCAAGCTTTCGGCAAGATGGGTGCCGCGATTGCTTACGACTGATCAAAAGTTCACTCGTTTGTGCATTTCCAATGAGTGTTTGGACTTTTATAGGCGGAATCCGGTTGATTTTTGTAGGCGATTTGTTACTTGCGATAAAACTTGGATACACTACAGTACGCCCGAAACTAAACAACAGTCGAAACAATGGTTAGAACGTGGTTCTGTACCTCCAAAGAAAGCGAAAACCACTTTATCGGCAAACAAGGTGATGGCATCAATTTTTTAGGATTCATAGGGCATTTTGCTCATTGATTATCTTCAGAAAGGTGCCACAATAAACGAACTATATTATGCAGAACTTAAAATTAAATGTTGAGATTCGTCCTAAACGGCCAAGAATGACAAAGAAAAAGATTCTGTTTCACCAAGACAACGCTCCCTCGCATACCAGCATAGTTGCGATATCCAAAATCCACGAGTTGCATTTCCAGTTAGTACCGCATGCGCCTTATTCGGCTGATCTAGCCCCTTCCGACTTCCACCTTTTTCCAAAATTGAAAACGGCACTAGGTGGAAAGAAATTTTCGTCTAACGACGAGCTAATCATCTTCGTAAATGAGTATTTTGCAAGCCTTCCGTAATCGCATTTTAGAGATGGCATAAGGGCATTGGAGCACCGTTGGAATAAATGTATTGCTCTTTTAGGAGAATATATTGAAAAATAAAGATTATTTTGTATTTAAAAAATTCGTTTTTCTTTTCCATTCTCACTACTTGTCAAACTACCCTCGTATATATATGGGCCAGGATACTGAGTATATCTTGCTCTAGCAAAATAAACATGTCGACACTGCATGTGAGGGTAAAACTTAACTGCACAAGCTCCTAGAAAGAATGTGTGTAGCTTTGTTCATGGCTGGAGTAGAAGTGTTCGTTTTTTCTTACAAGCTGGGGCTTTTAAGAAAGGAAGCGGTAAGCTGAAGTGTAGGATGCTGGTCATGTTTGAAGTAACAAATGAGACGAGAGAATAGGCACGCTAGAAATTAGGCGCGCGCCAAAAAAATAGCATAAATTAAAAGTGCGATATCAATTTAAGTACCAAGATATCTTGAGAATAATAGATGTGAATTTTGTGTGAGAAAACGATTAATATTTGAATCTCTAATTGCATTTAGAAATTAATAAAATAGAATTAACATTGAATGTGAGTCAATGGACGATTCCAAGGAAAGGTTTGAAAAGTTCTAGGTGTTTGTCTTCCTAGAATACGACTACGGTTTGTTTTATTACAGCCTGACCGTACGTGACGAAAACAAAAAGATTTCGCATCTGGATATAACACAAAATGTCCAAATAATAAATAATAATTTATCAATTCAAAATCGAATTGTATTTAAATTAAAATAAATTTATTTAAAAACGATATAAAAAATTGTTATACATATATGCGAAGCGCAATAGTGGTTATATTGAAATATGACAAAAAATTTCATTTTTAGTTCCTAAGGACATGAGCTTCACCTCGTATATTGTAATAATTTTTGTTCTCTTTTAGTAATGATAAAGATACTGTTACAATTAACGGACTCTTTAATTGTTCTTCTCGTAATTTATACATTACCTTACCATTACAGATCTCTTACTGTTTGTAAAAGAAACGCAGACCGTCTACGATAAATCCAATATTTATCGTGAAGCGCATCATTGGTTCAAACATCCGAGACTCACATAATTTATGGCCGAAATAGCGGGGCATTTAACGGATAAGTAATCGTAGGCTAAATAATAAATTTATAGGAGCGAACTGGTTTTCTCCTATAAAAAATTATGAGGTGGTGGAAATATAATTCAATGCCGAATTTCATGAAAAATGGGCACACAGGCGGTGGTCTCAGCGGTCACGGAGGTCATCCGACATAATTCCACTAAATTTTATTTATGGCGTTACTTAAAAATGAAGATTATTAAAGCAGTTTTCCAGCAGTTGGGTAAGGTATGGCTGTATCGAAAAATGAGGGGGATTACCGTGGAGAGTACCTCTTACGGTAGCGTATATATTTTTAAATTAATTTGGCAAGTATTTATATACTAGTTATGATGTAAGTTTTAATGCTTTGGAAATGGAAAAATTTCGTATATACACATACATACATGTAAGAGAAACCTAATAGAGAGAGCCTTTTATATAATAGAAGATTTCTTCTATGTGACATAATAATAGAAGGTGTTATATGTTGCTTTGTTTTACATATTTTTTCTTGTAGATTTTCTTTTAATGTATATCTATATTTAGTAATATTAAATAAAGAATACCTAATGAATAGAGGACATCTATTATGCATCACAAAATTGTCAAAATTATAAAGGAATCTGATTGGAATGTCCAGCATTATAATTATATGAAAGCATTGTTACACTTCATACGAGGGTGGTTCCATAAGTACCTGGCTTAACCTAGAGATGGCGGTAGTTGTTTGAAAAATATCACTGTATTAGAAAGTACACAATCTATAAAGCATATATTTCAAGTTTGAAGACGCTACGTTGTATAGTATTTGTTTGGCAGCCATCAATAGTAAACGTTTTCAGTGAATTTGTAAAAATGAGGAAAATTAGTCATCGTTACGTGATACAATACTTTTATTTGAAAGGCTTCGGCCCCACCGATATAAAAGCTGAACTGGATTCTACTCTGTGTGAGTCTGCTCCTTCGTTTACAACAGTGAAATATTGGATGGCAGAGCTAAAACGAGGCCGTACGAGCTGCGGTGGTCACGACTCCAGAAAAAGTGAAGAAAATCCACAAAGCGGTACTCGATGATCGTGAAAGTGCGCGAGCTAGCGACATAGTAGGCATTTAAAAAAGTGCGGAACATCGCATATTATCTGAAAATTTGTACATGAGAAAGCTGTGTGCAAGATGGGTGCCGCGTTTGCTTACACTCGAGCAAAAACAGTGCAGCACTTTCGCATTATTTATTTTGTTTTTAATAGTCTTTTCATAAAACAATCTGTTGCTAAGAGGAATCGCTTAATATACACTTTAGTTCTCCTCCATACATTACACTGTACATTTTATTTGTTTTTAATTAGAAATCTTGAATAAAATGTTATTTTTTAAAATTACTATTTTATGATAATTACAAATCTATTAATACTTCTTGTCAGTATTTAATAAATAAATAAACCGGACTTGAAATCTTTATCTTTCTAAATGACTTAATAAAAGGTCGAGGCTTTAACTAATTTCAAAGCACTGTATTTTAATTTTATGAATTACCTTTGAAATGCATTTCTGTCTACCCATCGCTCACAAGCGTTTACACACAGACTATAGAAGAAATGCATTGCTTGTGCAATATCGTGCAATCTTCCGACAATAAATAAACGCTTTTACTTATCATCTAACAACTTAACGCAACGATTTATGTTTTAAAAGACTATTCGCATTGGTAAATATTGGGTTGACAACTAAGTACTTTTGGTTTTGTAGTATAAAATGAAACCCCTTCTTTTTAAACAAAGAATAGTGCATAATGCATGATTCCGCGCTCATAAAATTGCTGGTTCTTATCAGCAAAAAACTGAACCAGGTGCGAGTGAAGGTCATCGTCATTTGTGAAAGTTTTACCATTCAAAGAATTCTGCAAACTTCGAAATAAATGGTAATCAGATGGTGCTAGATCAGGGCTGTATGGGGGATGTGGCATCACTTCCCAGCCAAGCTCCAATAGTTTCCCACGAGTTGACAAAGATGTGTGAGGCCTTGCATTATCTTGGTGGAAAACTACACCTTTCCGATTTGACAATTCTGGCCGTTTTCCTTTGATTGCTTCATCCAGTTTTATTAATTGTTGACAGTAAACATCAGAATTGATCGTTTGGTTCCTTGGAAGCAGCTCAAAAAACACAACACCTTTGTAATCCCACCAAACTGACAGCATGATATTTTTGGATGCAATTCAGCTTTCGATGTGGTTTGAGCTAGTTTATCGTGTTTGCTCCATGATCGTTTTCGAACTATGTTACTGTACAGGACCCATTTTTCATCACCAGTGATGATTCTTTTTAAGAAAGGGTCGGCTTCATTTCGTCTAAGGTGCATATCGCAAAAGTCGATTCTTTGTGTTAAATGAATTCCTTTCAATTCGTGAGGTACCCAAATATCAAGCTTCTTAACTAGCCCAAGACATTTTAAATGTTTTTCAATTGTTGTTTGCGATACATGTAGCCTCTCCGCAACCTCTCGAACAGCTATATGACGATCCTCTTCAATTATGACTTTGATTTGGTCATCATCAACTTCAGTAGGCCGACCAGAACGTTGCTCTTCTTTGAGGGAAAAATCTACAGAACGGAATTTTTTATACCAATTCTGATACGTGCGCTCTATTAAGCAATTAGCACCATAAACTTCACATATCTTTTTGTGAGCCGCGGCAGCTCTTTCCTTTACGGAAACAAAATAGTAAAATATGTCGAAAATGTTCGTTTCTGCACTCCATTTAAAATTAACCCACAACTAGTAGCTTTAATAAAAATCACGCACTACTTGCTTCTGAAGTTACGTCAATGTGACTAGTATCACGCGACAAACGGTAAAGTACAGCACTAACATACGTTATACAAAAAATAAAGCAACGCTGTCTATCAGTAAAAACCGAAAGTACTTAGTTGCCAACCCAATACGTTCTTTCCGAATTTATATGGCGGTATACGCTATACTCGTTGACATGTGAGGAGAGTTGCATTAGTGTGCATTTTCTAGTGAAAAAAAGAAATTGGATTTATAATAGACAACATCTCATAAATAATCGCTAAGGGTACATATGATCATATTTTCTTCGTAACAACTGTTAATTAATTTCTTTCTAACATTTACCCGTTTATTTTTGCTTACTCTATGCAGTTTTGACCAAAAAATCGATCGATTTCTATATAATAAGAGGGAGAAATTAGTATTATTGTATCATTAAAAATATTTTAAAACAAGAACAGTTTATAAAGCATTAATTCTGGAATATTCATCTATTTTTATATAAAGAAAATAACATCCCAGAAAAAAAGCTACTTTAGTATGAATATTAGCAAAATCTTACCTGTAATAATCAGAACGACTGTCTGCTTTATGCTCTTCATGCGCTGGAGTTGCATTATTTCCGTGTAAACTACTAAAAGTTTGCTCAACTGCGACGACATGGCGGTCAAAAGGAAGCTCTCCAGGAAACTCATAATGTAGAGGAAGGAATTCTGTTGAGAAGTAAAAATGTTAATGAGACTACACGATATGCTCGTTTTTTTGTCCTCTAAACTACTTCGCTGATGTGTATGTATATAATGTAGTGTAGGCTCTTGTTAACTGCATTCCTGCGTTTCCATAAAAACTCGTAAAGGGGAGACCGCGATATAAGGTTATATTCCCATTTTGAAAAAAATGTCTGGCAGAGATTTCAAAAGAGCGTATTAAAATTTAATGGAGTACTTTAAGTCTGTCATATACAGTCTTATATATATATATATATATATACACTGCAGGCCATAAGTTTGGAATCACTTGCATAAGTTAGGAATCACTTCTGAATATAATGAAAATATTGTAGTGGCTTTAACAAACATTGTAAAAATAAAACAATATTAATATACCAAAACGTTTTATTATAAAATAAGCAGGAAAAAAAGCAAATTTTATTTATTTACATCCACTTATTTTTATTATCAACTAAACGGACTTTTCATCGAAATACCCTCCTTTTGCTTTAATGACGGCAGCACACAATCGCGGTAAACGAGACACTAATTTTGTAAGGGTTTCATTGGGTATATTTTCCCAAGAATCTTGTATAACTTGCCACATGTGAGTCTGGGACGTGGGACACTTTTCACGCACTTTTCTATCCAATTCTTCCCACAACAGCTCTATTGGATTGAGGTCTGGCGATTGTGCCGGCCGAACCATGTTTTGTAAAACACCGTCAGCTTCCTGTTGTTGGAGATATCCTCTACATAAATGAGAAGAATGTTTTGGGTCGTTGTCTTGCATGAATATAAAGTTTTCTCCAAGTAATCTCAGACCGGAGGGCACAGCGTTGTGTTCGAGAATCTGTCTGTAACCCTCCTTTTTCAAAACTCCGTCGATTTTCACCAGATCTCCTACACCAGCCGAAGAAAAACATCCCCAAACCATTATAGAACCGCCACCATGTTTTACCGTGGGCACCACACATTGCGGTAACATTTTTTCCGTAGCAGTTCTTCTTACAAATATTCGACGTCTGGAACCGAAGACCTCGTACTTTGATTCGTCGGTCCATAGTACTTTTTCCCACTGTTCTATTGTCCAAT
The DNA here is from genome assembly GCA_031893035.1 of Dermolepida albohirtum. Classification (NCBI taxonomy): domain Eukaryota; kingdom Metazoa; phylum Arthropoda; class Insecta; order Coleoptera; family Scarabaeidae; genus Dermolepida; species Dermolepida albohirtum. Next base: position 105,994 of record JAVIWB010002210.1, on the reverse strand, counting down.
CTTTGTGTAACTTAGCCCATTGTAGCTTTTTTATTTTATTTTGCGGACGTAGAAGCGGTTTGCGAACTGCTACACGTCCCATCAGTCCAGCCGCTCTGAGCCGCCTTTTTACTGTGGTTAAAGAGATCCGAGTTTCACGCTCCCTGTTAAACTCACCGCGGATTTGCGAGGCCGTTAATCTTCTATCTCTTTTCGACGTCAATATAATTGTCTGATCTTCTGCAGGAGTTGTAATTTTTGGTCTTCCTGATCGTTTTCTGTCCGTATACCCTCCAGTAGACTGGTATCTTTTAATTGTATTTTGTACACCTTTGAACGATATCTTCATTCTTTTCGCGATATCCCGTATAGAATCTCCCCGATTATGATGACTAATAATTTCTATACGTTTTTCTAGCGATATCTGCTTTCTCTTCGCCATAATCAAACGATGTTTACTGATTCTACACACTTTTATGTGTCTACACACTTTAAATGATACGAAGCAACTAAAATATTCTCATTACTTCAAAATGTATAGATACTTATAAATATAAAAACTAAATGTAATTACAAAAGGTTTATGCGGAAGGGTCTGCAATAAAATTTGTCCATTCCAGGTAATCGTTCATTATGCAGAAATATTACCTGCTCGAATAAATAATACCGCAAGCAGAGTTTCCTTAATCTCTGGTTATTTTCCAACTATTAATGCATTTAAAACTACATCTTTTATGTAAAGCTTTATAATGTACTTAAGAATAATCCTTTGTACTTATATCAAAGTAATACGAACGTAACATAGATAAATTTTAATTTTTATGAATTTACTGGAACTGATTCCAAACTTATGGCCTGCAGTGTATATATATAAGACTGTATATATATATATATATATATATATATATATATATATATATATATATATACATAAATACTTATAATCTACTATCTCTGGTAGGGTGTTCCAAGCCTTTACTCCCAAGAAATATGTATTACTTTTCTTTTATATACA